>APFE031704540.1:0-11000 GCA_000404065.3 Pinus taeda | reverse complement strand
TGTGATGTATTATTAGGCCAACCATACTTGTGGAAGCGACATGCTATATATAAGTCAAGGCCTCATGTTGTTATTGTTACTTTGGGAAATAAGTTGCACAGGATACTAGAGGTAGCACCACCTATTGCCATCTCTTTGGTTATTGCAAAAAAATGCAGTAAGCTCATTTCCAAAATTGAGAAATTTGTCTTCTTGATGATACACCCTCAAGGAAAGAAGAAGATGGTGGACACGACCTCCAAACATGGCCCCTCCGCACGACAACTACATATGGACAAGGTTGTGGAGGAGTACGAGGACATCTTCACCTCCCCCACAGGGGTTCCTCTCCACTGTTAGGCCAAGCACTCCATCGATCTGGCCCTAGGTGCACCGCTGCCCAATGGACCAATCTATCTCCACTCCGTTTTGGAGAATGATGAAATCAAGTGGCAGATTTAGGAGCTTCTGCAGAAAGGTCACATCTGGCAGAGTTCATTTCCGTGTGGGAGCCCGATTTTGTTGTTACAGAAGAAGGAGGGGACTTAAAGACTTTTTATTGACTATCGAGCACTGAACAAGATCATTGCCTGGAATAGGTACCCGATCCCACGGATTGATGACCTTCTGGACCAATTGAAGGGGGGAAATATTTTAGCGAGATTGATTTGAAGTCAGGATATCACCAGATATCAATCAAACCCTCTGATGTGTAGAAGACTTCCTTCAAAGCCAAGGAGGGCCTTTTCGAATAGTTGGTTATGCCTTTCGAGTTGACGAATGCTCCTGCAACCTTCATGAGGCTAATGGATGACATCTTGCACCTATTCACCAACTCATTTGTAGTGGTATACTTGGATGAAATCCTTATCTTCAACCAGAGTTGGGAAGAGCACCCACACCACATCAGACAGGTTCTCCAAACACTACGGAAACACAAGTTATGTGAAAATTTGGAGAAATGCACTTTTGGCATGACCCAAGTTTAGTATCTGGGATACATTATTGATGAAAAGGGGGTGCATGTGTATCCAACCAAGATCCAAGTCATTTGGATTGGCCATCTCCAACCACTCTAACAGAGCTCGTAACTTTCTGGGTCTTGCCAACTTCTACCATAGGTTCATGTTGTGATTTTCTCATATCACTTGGCCCTTGAGTCAAGTCACCAAGGGAGGAGCGAAAGAAAAATTCTTTTGGTATGAATCTCAACAGAAGGCATTCACATAGTTGAAACATCGCCTCTGCTCGACACCAGTGCTCACATTACCAAACTTGCAACAACCATTTGAGATCGAGACAGATGCCTCTGACTATGTTATTGGGGCAAGCCTTACTCAACACAGGCATCCAGTGGCATATCACAGTGAAACATTTTTAGACACAGTCGAGAAGTATCCCACTTATGACAAAGAGATGTATTCGATTGTGCAAGCTTGCCAAAAATGGAAGCATTACATTTTGGGGAAGGAAACGGTCATCCACACAGACCACTACCCCTGCAGTTCATACAGACGCAAGGGAAGTTGCAGAATGATCTCCATCAGAAGTGGTCCACATACTTACAATAGTTCCATTTGAATATCAAGTATAAGAAGGGAAACACCAATAATGTTGCAGATTGCCTCAGTCGACCACCGATCATGGCGTTAACCATCGTGCTCAACTCTTGTGCGCATGAGACTTTTGATTAGCCACTTCTCTACGAAAGTGACCCAGAATTCGGCCACACATACTAGACACTCTTGGAGGGTTAGCATGTTCCTGATTTTCACCTCCAGGATGCCCTGTTATGCCACCTGGGTCACTTTGTGTTCCTTCAAGCGAGTGTGCCAAGATGATTTATGAAGCTCACTACAGTCATGCTGCTGGGCATTTCGGGGTCGAGAAATGGTGGCAGTACTATAGAAGTATTTCTATTGGCCGAATCTTTGACATGATGTTGGGAAGTACATCACATCTTGCACTACATGTGCCATTGCCAAATCGACCATCAAGAAGCAAGGCCTCTATACTCCACTTCCTACCCTTAGTCGACCTTGGGAATCCATCTCCATAGATTACATGTTGGGCCTTCCTTGTACTAAGCATGGAAGCGACTATGTTTTTTGGGTCATTGACTAGTTCTCAAATATGGCCATTATGGCGCCCTGCAAGAAGAATATCACAGTAGAAGCCACTGCTAAACTCTTCTTTGAACGAGTGTGGGTAAACTTTGTGGTCCCACAGTCTATCATCTCAGATTGGGACAACAAGTTCCTCAATACATTTTTTTCCACTCTCTGGTCGATGTTGGACAACAAACTCACTAAGTCCACAACCTTCCATCCTCAAACTGATGGTCACACAGAGGTTGTCAATAGGATGATCGTACACATTCTACGCATGTACAACTTAAAGCATCCATGCACATGGGATGAGAGCCTTCCTTATGTTCCGCACAACTATAACCAAGCCCTCCATAGCTCGACTGGCCACAACCCTTTTCAGGTGGGCTTGGGATTCCAACCACTATTTCCCATTGATATGGCCATGCCATTTGCAGCCACTTAGGCAGATTCAACTCATGTCCACTTCAAAACAGATAAGGTAAACAAATTCATTGAGCACATCTAACATATATGCCAGCAAGTCCATGACATTCTGGAGAAATCAAATTCCAAGTACAAGCAACGACATGATCAACATTGGGTGCCACACTAGTTTTAGGTGGGCAACAAAGTCTGGTTGCATTTGCAAAAGGAATGCCTTACCGGAGCCTCTCGGAAACTCAGACCACTCCGATATGGTATTTAAACCATTACCAAGGCTATGGGAGACAATGAATTTGAGCTCAACATTCCCCCATTCCTTGGCTTGCACCTAGTGTTCAATGTGGATCGCCTCAAGCCATACTTTCCACCATTACTAGACACATCTGACATTGCAGAACAACTCACACCAATAGAGTTAAATCCAAATTGCATGGAACAAGCTGCAAATGATCAGATCATGGACACGCAGATCAAGCACACTCACCAATAGAAGATCCAATTGTATTGAGTTGTCAAAGCAGGCTAATTCCTTCACCAGGGCAAGTGGCCAACCACGGACCAAGTTCAACAGAAGTTTCCTCATGTCACGGAGCAACTCCACACAATGGGGATCATTGCTTACTAAGGGGGGAGGAATGATCTAGGTAGATATTGGTATCCACCCACCAATTTCACTTGGACCCCCACCATTGTTTCTTTCAGTTTTTCAGTTTCCTTATTTGTAGCACAATTTACTATTTTTGGCAGTTTTTCGGGTCTTGAACTTCCAGAGTCGTTTTGAGGCCCTAAACTACATTTTTTTGGGAAAATTGGGAGCAACATGGGCCCATGGATTGATGTTTCTCATCCCAAAGTTGTATTCCTCAGATGTATCTTTCTAACGAGGTATTGTGCATGCCAAACAGAGATCGAATGCCAAAGTTACGACCCCAGGAAGTTGATGTACCAATTTACCCAAAATAGGGCCCATAGTTTGGTGCTTCATCTCCTAGGGTTAGGGTTTTGGATGTTTAGGGTTTTCCATTGTTTCTAAACCTCATTGTAGGATAGTTCAGGGGCATGTAGCCGCCACATCTCTCCGCAGTAATAAGCTACCTTCGCCTGAGCTAGTTTATTTCCATTTCTTTTGTAAGCATATTTCAGTATTTTACATTAATGAAATGAAGTATTATTTCTGTTGTATCTCTGTATTTATGGTTATCTCTATAATTTGTTGCATTCCTATTTAAATTTGGATCAGTGGTATCAGAGCGGTATGCTCTTTCTCTATTTCTCTTTGCATGTCCCCAACGAGGTCAGGATATAAGGAGTAGGGCTTGAACATGTTCGAACCTTTGCAAGACCATCGTCACAAATCCCGACGGCCTCCCATGGTGGATGAAAAGAAAGATGAGGGGGCAGGAGATCCTATCAAAGTCTTGCTCGAAGAGGCTCATAAGTGACAAATGAACGCGATGATGGTCAACTTTGCCCAAATCCTTCAGCGGCTACCCAGGGGCGACGCATCTACTTCCAACAGCTACTCTGGAAGTGCCACACCCTTTAAGGTACAAGTTAACTTTGACATTCCCATATTTGAGGGTTAGATGCAGACACTATTGATAAATGGTTAAATCTGCTAGAAGGGTATTTTTCTGTTCATGATTTTTCTGGCCGGGAAAAGATTACTTTCACTCTTCTCAAAGTCACCCCCCACGTCAAGGACTGGTGGGAACCTACTGCGAGCAAAAGGATGAAAATACAACCTCACTTTTTTCAGTTGAACCCACTTGGAATTCATTATGGAATGACATCAAGGAGTAGTACTACCTTATCAAAAGCTATGAGGATAAATATATAAAGTGGACCACACTGCGGCAGGGAAGGGACCAAGACATGCCAGAGTTTACCAATATTTTTCATACCCTTCACACAAGGTTGGGTATCAAGGTTTCTGAGCTGCATTTGGTACTCAAATACTGTGGCTGCCTACATAGGCACATCCAGGACGAGATGGAGTTCCTGGACATATCCTCACTTGGCACGACATACTGATATGATGTCAAGATCGAACATAAGTTTAAATAGAAGAAGTGAGACTTTGTATCTACAAATCCGAAGCAAGGGTAAGGCGTCCCAAAATCGCTGAACAAAGGACAAATCCAAGGTGGGGTGGCCCAGGACAACCTGCCAAAGCCGCAAGAAAAGAACAACACCGCAAAGCCGAAGGACACGGGAAAGTGGTGTGAGTTCCATAAGAGCTCCACTCATAACGCAAGTGAGTGTCGGGCCAAGTAGTCACTAGTGGCTGAGCTAAAGTCTTCGAAATCAGATGCATGTTCAGAGTCTGAGTCAGAACCCAATAAGGGGAATGACAAAGGGAAGCAGATTATCATTGTGCAGTCCAACACCATAGTTTCCACCACGAAGATCCATAAGGAGGAACCCGAAGATCAAGAGGAGGAGGAGTGCCTCTTCCACTCGCAGATGTCAGTAAAGGGCTCCCCGCTACAGTTCATTGTCGACAGTGGAGCCAAAAAAACCTCATTTCAGTAGAGGTTGTGAAGCGGTTGTGCTTACCAACCACAACACATCCACAACCATACACCATCAGGTGGCTTCACCAAGGACAAGATCTTCGCATGAGCCATTAGTGTCGCCTTCCATACAACATAAAGCCCTTCACGGATGAGGTATTGTGTGACATTGCTCCCCTTGATGTTTGTGATGTATTATTAGGCCAACCATACTTGTGGAAGCGACATGCTATATATGAGTCAAGGCCTCGTGCTGTTATTGTTATTTTGGGAATTAAGTTGCATAGGATACTGGAGGTAGCACTACCTACTGCCATCTCTTTGGTTATTGCAAAACAATGCAGTAAGCTCATTTCCAAAATCGAGAAATTTGTTTTCCTGATGATACACCCTCAAGGAAAGAAGAAGATGGTGGCCATAACCTCCAAATAGGGCCCCTCCGCATGACAACTACAGATGGACAAGGTTGTGGAGGAGTACGTGGACATCTTGAAACTATGGACAATTTGGAACATGAAGCTAGAGATGTATTCCATTGTGCAGGTCTGCCGACAATGGAAGCATTGCATTTTTGGGAAGGAAACGGTCATCCACATAGACCACCGCCCTTGCAGTTCATACAGATGCAAGGAAAGTTACAGAATGATCGCCATCAGAAGTGGTCCACATACCTGCAATAGTTGCATTTGAATATCAAGTATAAGAAGGGCAAGACTAGTAATGTTGCAGATTGCCTCAGTTAACCACCGATCTTGGCGTTAACTACTGTGCTCAACTCTTGTGGGCATGAGACTTTTGATTGGCCACTTCTCTACAAAAGAGACCCAGAATTCGGCCACACATACCAGACACTCTTGTAGGGTTAGCATGTTTTTTATTTTCACCTCCAGGATGCCCTGTTATGCCACCCGGGTCACCTTTGTGTTTAGTCAAGCGAGAGTGCCAATACGATTAGGGAAGCACACTATAGTCGGGTTGCTGGGGATTTCGGGGTCGAGAAAATGGTGGCAGTACTGCAGAAGTATTTCTATTGGCCGAATCTTCGACATGATGTCTGAAAGTGCATAAGATCCTGCACTGCATGCACCATTGCCAAACCGACCATCAAGAAGCAATGCCTCTATACTCCACTGCCTACCCCTAGTCGACCTTGGGAATCCATCTCCATGGATTACATGTCGGGCCTTGCTTCTACTAAGCATGGAAACGACTGTGTTTTTGTGGTCGTCGATAGGTTCTCAAAGATGGTCATTATGGCAGCATGCAAGAACAATATCACAACAGAAGCCACTGCTAAACTCTTCTTTGAACGAGTGTGGGTACACTTTGGGATCCCACGGTTTATCATCCCAGATCGGGACAACAGGTTCCTCAGTACATTTTGGTCCAGTCTCTAGTCGATGCTGGATACCAAACTCACTAAGTCCACAACCTTCCATCCCCAAACTAATGGACAGACAGAGGTTTGCAACAAGATGATCGTACACATTATGCACGTGTACAACTCAAAGCATCCATGCACATGGGATGAGAGCCTCCCCTATGTTTAACATAGCTATAAATGGGATCTCCGCAGCTTGACTAGCCACAACCCTTTTTGGGTGGGCTTGGGATTCCAACCACTATGTCCCATTGATGTGGCCATGCCATTTATAGCTACTCAGGCAGATTTTGCTCATGTCTAGTCCGAAACAGATAAGGCAAACAACTTCATTGAGAACATCCAGCATATATGCCAGCAGGTCCATCACATTCTGGAGAAATAAAATGCCAAGTACAAGCAACGACATCATCAACATCGAGTGCCACACAAGTTTCAGGTGGGCGACAAAGTCTGGTTGCATTTGCAAAAGGAACACCTTATAGGAGCCTATTAGAAACTCAGACCACTCCGATATGGTCCTTACACCATTACAAGGTCGTGGGAGATAATGCATTTGAGCTCAGAATTCCCCCATTCCTTGGCCTTCACCCAATGTTTAATGTGGACTGCCTTCGGCCATATTTGCACCATTACTAGACACATCCGACATTGCAGAGAAACTCACACCAATAGAGTTAAATCCAGATTGCATGGAACAAGCTGTAATTGATCGGATCATGGACACGCAGATCAAACACACATGCCAACAGAAGATCCAACTGTATCAAGTTGTCAAAGTAGGCCAACTCCTTCACCAGGGCAAGTGGCTCACCAGGGACCAAGTTCAGTAGAAGTTTCCTCATTGTTGGCTAGTTGAATTGTTTATCGATTAAACAATCAAGTACCACATTAATTGTCAACCTGGGAAATTCTTTTTATTCCAAAGGCTACCGCGTACTATATGTACTTTAATTCCAAAAGCATTAAGAGCTGTAGTATACTTAATTCTTACGCTAAGTTATCACAGTGCTGATAATATAAAAGGAATTAATTAAAATTACAAATTTGGAAAGCAAAGAGATGGATGCTCTGTTGGCATAGGATCAGGATCCTATCCTCCAGGTGAGGACGTTCAACACCTGCCCCTGGAATCAGATTGTTAACACACACTGCACTCAGATTCACCGGTGAAATACACTTGCATAACTTCAAACAATTAATAAAATAGAGTGCTAGCAAAACAGAATTACAAGAGGTAATGCTACAGAATCCAAACAGAGTATCTGCAGAAAGAAACTATCACACACTTACACACTTGACAACAAAGTAAATGGGTGAATCTTGTGAGGAAGGCGGGCCCAGTCCCTCTCACAAGATTCCCCAGAACACGGAGAATAGCTTAAATTCTCAGAACATTCTTCTATTCATCTGTCAAAAGACTCGAATACAATAAAGTTCAGACTTGCTGATATTTCTCCAAATTTTACTTACAGACCATCCCCTTGACTAATGTAGATGTCTCCTCTTTATAGAGGATACATCTATTACAATAGATTGTTACAGTTCATTCGGTTAACCCATTCAATCAAAAATAAGAATTACAGAGATGTTGTTGCAACAGTATAATAATATATTCTTTCTTAGATTCTGGCTGTTACACAGCTGGTAACCATCTTCGACCGTCTTCTTGGAATTCTCGCATTCCTTCGCCGTTTCCCCATACTATTCCGGTTTTAAGTCCTGGTAACTGTGTTCCCACTTTAGACAACTGCTTGATCTGCCACGTCAGCATTCCTCAGATAGTTGCCGTTGTTGTTCCCAACTGTTGCAAAATACCCGCTTTAGATGGTTTGTTGTTGCTGACTGTAGCGACTACGTAGTTGTTGCTTCTGGTGTTGTAGCAACTGCGTAGTTGCTATTTTTGGTGTTACAACAACTATAGGTTATAATTCCTGCGGGCTTAAGACAATTACTTGGCAACTTAGTCAGCTTTTCCAAAGATAAATATAAAGATACTCACGAATATGCAATGAACCATTAAACATATAGATGTGCGGGAAGTTACTTCATACCTTGGGGTGATTTAAGTCATTGTGTAATCAAAGCTTATAACTTGTGACTGAAAAGGATAATATTATGATGAAAATATAAGGTCAAAATTGGTCAATTCTGGGTTCTAACATCCCCCCAAACTGAAGATATTGCATGTCCTCATGCAATGTTTACTCTGAATCCAAGTCGGAGTACTGGAATGAACAATGTAAATTACTGAGACAATAATTATAGGAGGTGATGTCGAACTTCTTTCTGAACCCACAGACAGTCTGTATGTGTTTCCATGCTATTGCTTCCTCCTTGTTGGATAATCCAAACTGACCCTTATATTGTTCATCGGATAACCATAGAAGTGGAAATTTAAATTTGTAGCCCATCCAGCTTTCAGCACAGTGTTGCATGCATCTAATATAGAAAGGTACGCTTGTAAGTGCTACCTGCAAATTTGATGGATTATAAGGGTGATATTCTTTCCTTTCTTTGGGGTAGTTTTCCGAAAACAAATTATTTGCTTTAACAGCCAAGGGTGCCTTGGTTTTCAAATAGTGTTGACAGTCTTTCAGGACTACTGCTTGCAATTGTCTGAGGTGATCTTTCATATAAGAATCCTTTATCAATGTTTGGTGTTGTACAATAAAAGTGGCTGCATTCTGTGGTTCAACCCTAATCCACAGAAGGCAATTCTGTTCATTATGTTTGGCTGAGGTGAAGGCATTCTGTCATGTGAGCCGGTTGGCTAAAAAGGAAATGAAGGCTCTCAGCTGTATATCGCCAACTACAGGTAGCATGTTCCTATTTCTTTCTTCAGACACAGCTTCATTGTGTAGATAAAGCTCACATAGCAGGTTTTGGTCATTTTCAGGTGCCTCTGCAAAAGTTTGCATAAACTGTTCTGCTGTGACCACCTGATGAGGTCTACCTTCTCTTACAGCTTTTATCTGTAAGAATGTCAATCTTTCCCTCAAAAATGTTGCATAATTAAAAGATGGTTTCCTTGTGGAAAGTATTCTTTGAAATAATTCAAACATCTGGGACAATCTGGTTTTTAACTCTGTGATTTCTTTATATTGAGCTCTGCATTGCTCAAGTGCTTCCCAGTTCCTGTATGCGTGATTGAACCAGGTCCCTTTCTGCTGTTCAAATGCTTTTCCCTATGACTGCTCATATTCTTTGCACCATTTTCCTTTCAATGCCTGAAAGCTTTCTGTTTCTATGCATGCATTATTAACAGAGGGAGACTCTGTTTGTGTATAGGCATCAATAAGGATAATCTGTTCTGTTGGAATAGACTGGGACAATCCAACATCTTTTTCTTGGTTTGCAGCTGGTGTCTCTTCCTCCTGTTGTCCTGATTCACTGCGTTCTATGGTAATTTGGGTAGGCCGGGGTGGGTCTGTACCTTTTTCCTCATTTGCTGATTCCTGTGTAAATACTTCCTCCATGACAATTTGGGTGGGCCGTGGTGAGTCTGTTTTCTCTTCTTTTACTGATTCCTATGTAAAAACTTCCTCCATGACAATTTGGGTGGGCCGTGGTGAGTTTGTTTTCTCTTTTGCTTTACTTCCTGCTGAGGAACTTACTGGTTCTTGTGTGTCAGTAAGTTCTTTAATTTGATCTTTTTTCTTCTGTGGAGAGCCTGTTGGTTCTTGTGTAACAACAGGTTCTTCTATCTGCACTTCCTTTTGAGAGCCTGTTGGTTCTTGTGTAACAACAGGCTTTCATTCCAGCAGAGGGTTGTGGTGTTTCTGTCTGTGCAACAATAGGTTCTTTTGTGTCATCTGCAATAGCAGCAGCTTCGTTCATTGGTTCTGCCACTACCTTATATCCTGCTTGAGTATATATTTCACCATAAGTGGCGCACATATACTCATTATCTTTACTTTTCTCTACTGCAGAGGCTACTCGTGCTAAAACATGCAGGCTGAATTCATTTTGATATGCTTTAATCCTTATTATCTCCTCCTGATAATCCTGAATCTGTGATTTCAGGAATTCAATTTCTTCCTGCAAGGCAGGTATGGTAGGCTGATCTTGCGAGGCAGTAGGTTCTAGTGAAGGCAAAGGTTGTGCTTCATCATCTTGGTCAGTATTCCCCGTAGGTGGTTCTTGTGTGCCACCTGGGGAAGTGGCTTGTTACACAGTAAAATGTCACTGCCATCATGTCAGTCTCCCTACTGTGCCATAAACCACATTCACCCATACTCATGCTCCTCAAAATGGCTGAAAAACCCTCTTTGCCTAAGTTAAATGGATCATCGCGTCTGTTAATAAAATAACCGCGCTGATAGGCGGAGGCTAGTGTTTTTTTTGCGCTGCCAGCGCGGAAGCACACGTCTTTTCCGCGCTGGTCCCATTTTAACGAACAGCGCACCCTCTGTTTTTCCTTTTCGCGCTGACCGGACCTCCTCTATAGTTGATCTGCGATGTCAGCACGGCAGCCCAGTATCTCACCCGCGCTGATCCTGTTTCGGCAAATTTGTTCTAACAACCAGCCTTCCAGATCCCTCCAGACTTGGTTGTTAGCATTGTTGAGGTCGCCATCCTTTCTCTGGC
>APFE031704534.1:120402-135214 GCA_000404065.3 Pinus taeda | reverse complement strand
CGACCAGGGATGAGTAAGAGATCATCATTCTCAAAGTGGAAGCAGGAACTATCAGAGAGAGGACACTAATCAAGATCCCAGAAGATGACTCACCTCTCTGTAATCATCTATATATGGATCCCTCATCACAGAGATCCATGGGCTGGAATTTTGTATCTTATAGAGAAGTGTTGTTGGTTTTCTGGTGTAAATTCATAGTGTTGGGTGATCTAAGCTTTGCTTGAGGTGAAGAAGGGCTTTCTAGCTGGAGGATGATGCTGGGTCAGGTCAGAGTATATGGTTGTAATCCTCTTGCTACTTTTCATCTTAATAAAGCAATTCTTGTTTTCTTCCATATTCTTGTGTACTTGTTTATATATGCATTTATATGGTTAACACACATCTGATCCTGTGTTATTTATGGATATAGATCTTTGTGTCTTCGATAGTAGTATGTTGTTGTGATTCCACAGGTTCTCTTTGAAGCTGGGCAGATGAAGAAGAAGCAACGAAGCTCTATCAAGAAGGAGAGGAAATCAAGCGCAAGATTCAGGTTGGTCTTCTTGGTTCTCATCTTGTCTATTTCCATAAAAGAAAACAATAGTAGACTTTACTTGTTTGATTCTAAGATAGCCACCCATATTAGTGGGAATAGCAGCATCCGAGTGGACACTATTCCCGGTAACACCAAGCACTCTGCATTTCTAGCAGAATCTGCATCTTGAATTTCCAATTTGCATAATTGGAGCCATCGAGCTTGTTATGCTCATTCAATCATGCTTCAAAAATATTATTATTCATCTTGGTGATTTAGACAAATAAAAATTTGACAGGTAAAAGAAGATGTTAGATTTACCCCAGATCTGTGACAAAGACATATCACCGATCTTTAATGTTGTTTGATCTTGCAGCACACTTGTAGATCACCATGGCTTCCTTCACAGCCTCCAAACAACCTTCTATTATCAGCCTCTATAGCCTTCTTCAGGATGTAGTCTTTTCTCGGAGCCTTTTTTTTGTTTACACGATCATCCCAGATGTACATCACTTATCTGAGACGTCATCGAAGATGTACACCACTTTTCTGCACGTTGTCGTAGCTATACACCTAATTTCTGAGACGGTGATGATAAGTATGGTTTTGTAATCGTCGTGTTTATTTCTTGAAACTTGTGACGATTTCACAATAGTCACACCCTCCTCTTAGCATTCAGGTTCCTCAGCCCTCATGCTCTGATACCATGATAAAAATGCAATGTTGTATATTAAATGAAATGAAACCCACTGGTCAGCTCTACATGAGCAATGTAGAGCATTCTGCAGAGCCAGACTCTCCTGGTTTAGACTCTCTTTTGCAAATTTATCTCAAAATTTTAGTTGAAGTAATTTAAAAATTTTCACATATTTAAAAAAATTAAATATCCCAGGTTTTAAAAAATTAAAATTTTTCTTCCAATTATTATACTATATATGCATTTTAAACCTTTAATTTTTTTTCTTTCAAAAAGTAAAGTAAAAAATTTGATTCTTGCATATCTCTTATACACACATCTCAATTATTTTGGTGGCTCGTGCTATGTTTAAAGTGTTCAATACATTTACAAGTTATATTCTAGCACTAGGTGAGATCAATGCAATATCTTGGAAAAGTTTAGAGGACCATTAATCTATGTGACATTATTTCCCTACTCACCCGTTTCAAGTTTTGGGCTTGTTCATTTTTACGAGCAATTTCTCCACTTGGTGAGTTGTACTAGGGGGGTTGGTTTGGTGGCATTTGGGGGCATGTAAGTTGGTTAGGGTTATTGTTTTTGAGTAAATCTCAACCCTTATGGTGTATATAGTACTAATAAATTAGTGTAGTCAAATAGTTCCACCAATAAACTATTTGATAATTAATATAAAATTTTAAAAATCTAAACAAAAATACATCTATAAATATAATAAATAATAAATATATTAAAATATTTTTCTATTATTTTATTAATACTAAATAATATAAAAAGATTTATTATTTTTTGTTTATTATTTTTTAATACTTACAACAATAGATAGAATGCTATATATGATTTAGCAGCTAAAGAAAATTGAGATATTATAAGGAGGTCATCAACCCCACCCTAGAAGATCAAAGTATCTCTCTATTTTAACTAGCTCAAAGAAGAAAATTAATATAGCCAAGATTAGAACGAACTCTCATAAGCTTCATAGTGAAACGGTGGTTGGGCAATTCCTAAAACACCATGGATGGAAAGGATCTGCAATCTCTGTGAGAATATGGACATCAAGGATGAAGCCTACAACCACATTAGATCTCAGTTTCATAGTCTTTGTTGCAATACTGACCTTCCTAACATTTTACGATCTGAAAATTATAGTGAGCTAAGAGGCTTCTCTCAAAGCTTTTTGAGCATAGGAATAAAATCTTAAATCAAACTAAATAATTCTTTTCTTAGGTCTGATACACCAAAGTTTGGTCTCAGTGGAGGTTAACCACCATCATCATCATCATATAATTTTTATATTAAAACTTAAACGAAAATAATAATCTTTTCTTATAAATATTTTAACTAAAAAGTTAATAATAATTACACTTAATTATATAATATTTTGTTAATTTACAAATATTACTTATATGTATAGTTTTTAGTTATTATTTATATTGACTTATTTTGACTTATTTAAGAAATAAGGTTAGAAATGCTCAAATAATATTTTTGCAGTTATATAACAATACTATTATAACATGACTTAGTGTATTTAGGTAAAAATTTAAAATTTAAAGACAATGAATATAAACATTATATCTTATATTTGTTCTTTTTCTATTCATAATAAGATAGTTTCATTATATCTCTACATTCATTACTCTTTAATCATTATATGTTTATATGAATTTGAGTATTTACAAGTATTATGGAAATTTTTGTTAGAAGAAAATATACATGGATATAAAGGTTTTTGTAAAACCAACAATGTTTTAATTTTTGTATAACATATATATATAGATATATATTTCGCTTTGACTAATTTTTTTTTTTTTAAATGATAGTTGTATAAATACAATTTTAAGTGCATGTATAATTTTTTTTTTAAATACATTTCTTGTAATTTTTTAACTTGATCAAAAGATAAGTCAATAATTGTAAAATGACAAACCTCGTAATGTGGGATAAAAAGAAGTTCCTCTTTGAAACTTTAGTCATTCCTGTTATCTTATATGGATGTGAGGTTTGGGGTTGCAACATCTCTAGAGAATCATGGAGAAAGATTGAGCAAATCCAGAAGCGTTTTATAACATCTAACCTGAAAATTAAAAGCAATACACTCTATCCTATTCTACTAATAGAAGTAGGTATTTCCCCTATCAAGAGCCTAGCTATGATTAGGCTTCTATTGTACAAGCACAAACTCAATAACATAGGAGATCATAGACTTCCTAAGCTAGCTTTAAATTCTAGCCAAAACCACCTAAGGCTCAAAGGGGGTGGTATAAAGACATGGGGGCCTAGTTAAACTATTGGGAGATCAACGTGAATGATGCATTGCAAAACATTAATAACATTAAAAGTATTGTTACTTCTAAGTTCAAAGAAAAAATGTGGTGTGAGAAAGATTTAGCAGCTAAAAGAAAATTAAGTTATTATAAGAAGGTCATCAACCGCACCTAAAAGATCAAAAGTATCTCTCTATTTTAACTAGCTCAAAGAAGAAAATTAATATAGCGAAGATTAGAACGAGCACTCATGAGCTCCATAGTGAAACACGTTGTTGGGAAGTTTCTAAAACACCATGGATGGAAGGGATCTGCCACCTCTGTGAGAATAGAAACATCGAGGATGAAAACCACTTCCTCTTAGAGTGCCCCACCTACAACCAAATTAGACCTCAGTTTCATAATCTTTGTCGCAATACTTACCTTACCTTCCTAGCCTTTTAGGATGTCAAAATTATAGTGAGCTAGGGGGGCTTCTCCATAAGATTTTTGAGCATAGGAATAAAATGTTAAATCAAACTAAATAATTTGTTTCTTCAGGTTGTATAGACCAAAGTTTGGTCTCATCATCATCATCATCATCATCATCATCATCATCATCATCATCATCATCATATATATATATATTCTAATTTAATCAAAATGTAAATTATATTATTAGTTTCTTTTAATTTATTTTTATTCACTGTTGTCTTTTAAATTTTTTGTCTGCAATACATTTTTCTAACTAATGACATATATACAAAGAAAATTAGATAAGTTAATTTAGGAGATGAAATTGAAACATATTTGGATATATAATTTTTTTTTTTTAATTGGAAAATCACTAAAAAAGAGATTGTTTAAAAAAGGAAAGTGTTTTCAAATTTACTAAATTATTAATTTTAAATGAGCAAATTAGTGCAACACTTGCTTTTTTGCTCAAAGTAGTGTAGATAATAATAATACCAAAATTAATAAAACAAATCACTCATATTATTACTATGAGCAATAAATAGTTTTTTTTTTTTTTTTTTTTCCAATATAATTCAATTAAAAGTGAATGAAACAGGAATTTGAATTTGTTACATGGCAAAATCAATTAAAAACAGTTCTAGCGTGGACGATATATATATATATATTATATATATATCTATATTATATATCTTATATAGTAATTATATATTCTATATTATATATATATATTATATATATATATATTATATATATCTATATATATTATATATATACTATTATATATAATTACTATAATATTATTCATATAGTATTTATATGAGATATTTATATAAAAGAATTTATCTAAATTGTACTAGAAAACATGGTCATTCTACCTTTACAAATATAAAGAAGCTAAGGAATCGCCCCCCACTTTGTCTCAACCAACAAATCATTCCATATAAATAGTTATATTTTTCTATTCTACGCACAAACTTAGTATCTCTTTCATCTATATAATTAATTATATTTTGTTATTCCATGCACAAACTTAATATCTCTGATAATGTTTTGTAAAAAAGGTTTAATTATTACTCTTTTTATCTATACACGTCTTTTGTAAAAAAAATTAATTATTATTCTTTTTATCTATACATGTTTGTTGATCATATTTTTAATTTTATACACAAACTTTTACCAAAAAACTACAACATGTAAGCAATAGAATGTTTCTAAGCACTGAGAAAACTAATATCTGCAACCTATTGTGTAGAACTTTTTAAGATCTAGGATTTATAGTATATACCTTAAACAATAATAAGCTTTTAATGGTACCATTACACTCAAGAAAAACACAAAGGTGGATGTAAAATCAAAGGAATTTAGAGATTATTACTTCAAAAGGTGATTTCAAACCTTCAAATCTACATGAAAATGAGTTAATGTGAATCTCAATAGGTAGAAACTAACTATTTTGTAAACGTTTTAAAAACGCTATGGTAAGTAAAATGGAGACATTACAATTTAGTAGATTTTATATATATATTGGGATACAACTAACTAATTGAATTAGAAAGGAGAGATTACTAAGTTATGCGAACAATCACTGTTTCATGATACATGGTGGTTCAAACCCATTGAATGTCTTGGAGTGTCCATGTTAAAGGAATTTGTCAACTCCCACAACAAGTCTCAATGGACTATAATTTTACTGATTCGTGAACATTTTTGACGACTTCGATGGTGAATGCAATGCAATGATGTCTACAATTAACTCTATCTTACAACCAAATTATTTTAGTTTTATAAAATCGACACTCTCTTTTATATAAAGGGTTAAATGATCTAGTAGATGAAACAACGTTTCAATCTAGACATATAAAAATATAAAAAGATGGTACATTCACTACTTTTTATATAGAGCTTTATTAATAGTCTGTACTATTACAATAAGAAAAAAATTATAAGAGTTTATCTACATAAAAAATAAAATAATAAGTAAAATTTTAATAATCATATTCATATTTTTATGCGAGATAGTTTCTCAATTTGAACATTTAAAGAACAATGATATGGGTGAATGTTTATCAAACTAAAATGTAGATAGTCGAATATTTGTGTTTGCTTGCTAGATGTCAAATCAACAGGGAAGAATTGAAAAATTCATCTTTCCATTGCAATGGTTGTTTAAATAATGATAGTATGGATTTCATATAAACACCCAATTCCTATAAACCTATGATTCCACATTTTACTGGAAAAACAATTCCAACAATTTTGCGTTAATAGAAAAATATAATAGAGTGAAAATAAATTCCACTGGGAGGAACACATCCAAATAGTTGGTATTCCCATAAAAATAGGATGAAATTTATCTTGATACTTTCCATTACCATGAAGATAGGGAATGTAGTTTGAATTTTACTGGAAAAAAAAACAGATTCCAACAACTTGGGTTAGTAAAAAAATACAATAGAGCAAAAATATTTTTTACTCTCGCCATCAAATTCTCGGGTTAATGGTTTACAACTAACTTTTTTTTTTTTAAATATTGGGCAATGCATATTCAAACCCATATTTGTAAAACAATCAGCGAACCAAAATAAATGATCGGGCTTAATTTCGCACATGGGGAAATTTAGGCCTTAAAATTTTCTATGATTGATATCATTTCAAACTAGGGAATAACAATTATGTGATTTATCTTCCTCACTTAATAGAGATATATATAAATAAATTATGAAAGAGGTTGAAAGAGTATGGCTTGTCTTGTGCCTATAGTCACCCACATCAAAGGTTGTCTAACCCATCACTATATGTTTGTGGTGCATCGTAACTCATTTCATCTGATAGATTTTCTCAATCTACAACACCTCACTTTTTATATTCACGATTAGTAAAAATTCATACGTTTTAACACTTATTGAAGTATGTAGATAATCATTCCATACAATTATGCCTTAACATAACCAATATGCAAATGATGTGAATGAAAGTAATCTTATAAAATCAACAGCCCAACTGGCCTAATAGTTGTCAAATTTTCAAATGTGTTATAACCAAGTCAACTCTAGCCTCGTATAGAAATTTAAAAATTATAAGAGCACACAATTCACACAAAATTGTCCCCAAATTTCCTATTTGATTTACTACCATCGATCGCAAATTTTTCATAGATCAAAATCATTTCTCCATAGAATTAGTAAGTACTCTCGTATGCATGCAATGTAAGAAGAGTTAAGTTAAGTGAAGGAAAGAAAGTTAAGTGTAATATTAAAAGTCAAGTGAGTCAAAGTTAAAAAGTTAATGCCTTTTCAAGGAAAGCTAAGTTAAGGAAAAGAAAAATGTCTATTTATGTTAAAGTGAAGTTAGACAAGTTTAGTTAAAACATCGAGTCATAGTTTGCATGAGTTTGCATGATTCCATATGTATAAATTTTAGTGCTTATATACTCATGGTTGGGTCATTGTAATGTGAAGTAAGAAGAGAGAATAGAAGCAACTCGATGGATGTATATGATAGAATAATTAATGAATATAATTATTTATTCAAGAAGAAGCTTGTGTACTTATTTGTCTTATGTTTGCATGTTTATCTTTGCCTCTAGATAACAATTGGTATTAGTGCAAGGTTTAGCAAGGTTTCAAAGAACCAAAGGAGTTAAGAAGGTCATGAGCTACTTCCACTAAGAGCCTTGGCTATTGTGAGTAGTTGCAAATCAAAGTTTGCATCCATTGGTCCATAAGTAGAAACTAAAGCTCATTGAGAGTTTGTAAACCCAACTACTAAAAGATTAGGGTGAGTAGCCTATAGAGCCACCACCATATCAAGAGGAAAGAGCCACTATTAGGGTCCCACCCTAACCCCCTTATTTATGTAATGGGATCACGTCATAGTCAAGAGTCAATAAAGCCCATATTAATAATTGTAAGTGGTTAATCCGCAATTAATAACGGAACCACAGTCAGTTGCAAATGGGTCGTAGTATTAGATAGATGGTATTATTAATACCACGGTATTGGCCCGTGGTATTGCATGTATGAGTCATATATAAAGGATAGAGACTCCCTGCGAGGAGCATCGTGTCTTATTTTGTAATCGAGCTCTGCTCTATTGGAGGTTGCCCCCTCGAAGAGGCAAGTGAACATTACTCTCTGAATAATAAAATCATTGCTATTCTGTGTTCTGGGTATCTTTTCTTCACATATTCTGTGTTCTGGGTATCCTTTCTTCGCATATTCTGTATTTGGGTATCATTTGCAGGTTAAGAGCATAACATGTAAGGAAGGTGCAAATTACCCAAGGCTAAGACCAACACTCCAAGGAGGTTGGATTTTCCCAAGGTGGTTGTTCAAGGTGGCTGCAAAATAGAGATTTGAACTATGGGATGGTATGCCTTGGAAGAAGGTGGCAAAGACTTGGGTGAAGCTAGTTGGATTAGTTCCTCCCTATAGATCAACAATCCTTGCAACAAAACATGTTTTCCTCTTCATCTATGCATCACTATATACCAACATGAAAAATATAAGTTGAATTTTGAGAAACATGATCTGTCTATTGCTAATGGTTATATATATGGAAAGGAATGCCTTCTAAGTTATGGAAAACTTAAGAAACAAAATAACAATTGCAAGTGCTTCCAATAAATCATAAACAATGATCTATTTAAGCATGGAGCCTACTATATGTAATGACCAAAAGATAAACTTTGTTTTTGGGGTTGTTAGAGTGGGGCCCTCTAATCACGACCCCACAAGGGAGATGAGGAAGAGGCCACTATCACAAGATTTTCTGAAGTACTCTACTTCCACTATTGCACCATTTATCTACTTCTTCAAACTACTGGAAACAAGATTAAGCAATCATTCAAATACTTGTTAAGCTAAACAAAACACCAATAACTTCAGCAGCTACCTATCATTTGAATCTAAGAATATAGATACAAAAAAGAGGAACTTTTGCTGCTAGGGTTGGGCCCTAACCCAAGATCTTCATCCCTTTGAGTTAACTCAGTGCTGGATCAAGATTGAATTTCTCATTATCATCAAAATTTCAAATACAATATAGAAAATATCAGTCACAATGTTTCACCTCAAATTGCCTCTAGGCTACATCAAAAAATCGAATCCTAATGAGTCCCTTGGCTCTCTTATTTATACAAATTGAAGCTACCAATAACTTCCTAAAAAATAGGGACTTGGCTCCCTAACTCAAGAATAACTTGTCTTTGACTGTCAGTGGCTTGGATACCAATGAACGTGGCTTACTTGGTTGCTAGTAACTCCGAGCTAATGAGATATGGTAGAGGAATCTTTGAATGATTTGAGGAGTAAAGGAGGGAGACCAGTCTCCTAAAATCTCTCTTGCTTGTTCACCTCGGGTTCCTGCACTTAAATTAGCCCAAAACTGATACAATTCCTGCATTTAATACATATTAGGCCACATGACATAGAAACTCACCTTTACCCTTCTCACTAAAATAAATATAACAAAATATGTAAATAAATGTGAGAAAAGTCAATTTAATAAGCTGGAGAGTGGCATTGTGACCCATATAGTTTAATTACTGATGATCCTCATCATCAACCCCCTACTGAAGGTGTTTCTCATCCTCTGAGAAACTTAGTCTATATTCATATCCTTCATAACTCTGGTGGCCTCTGTGACATCCCAGGCCTATGGTGATGGAGTTTCCTCTTGAGGGTAGAACCCTGCATTTTTCTCTATCTCTTCCCACTGCTTTCTTTCCTCTCCTTCCTACCTTCTAACAGACATAATAGCAAGGGTGTACTAATTTTTAGTCCAATTCAATTAATCTTTAGTCTCTGCATGGCACTCTTATATAGGGGGGTCCTTTCTAATGAATTTCTCAACCTCTCAGGGGTGTGGTACTCTCTGATCCTTAGATAGTGTGGCAAGTTGCTCCATCTCCTCTCGCATTCTTATTGGATTTCATTCCCCAACAATCTTAAAGTGTTCTGAAAATGGGAGATGGCATGTTCTTGTGTAGCCAGGTGTCTTGGTGCAAGTTGGGCATCATTGGAAATGATGTTGTAGCTATTAATGACAACCATGAAATTTATCTGTTCTGCTTTGATGTAAAGGGGCTCTCTTTTATCTTTTTATACTATTTTTTTTACTTCCTCAGACCTCGCCTTCTCATGACTCATCCATGATGCAAGGACCATTAGCTGCAAGTACCCCAACTTTGTGTCGGGGTCGCACACATTCAAATCTGTCAAGGCAAAATTGTGTAGGTAAAATTCAGATATTTTGGCCTTGTCTTCCAGGGTGCTCTTGTCACATAGCTCTATGAATTGTCTATAGTCTTGGAATGGCATGGTACCTTATTTTGCTAATGTCTTCATTTGAAACTACAACAATTGATCCTTGAGGTATAGTGCATATGATTTGGATGACACCCTGCACTAAAGTGCCTCCATGGAGAGGCTTTCCATGGTGGCCAATTGGCTCTCCTTTTCCTGTAACTTCCTCCCCATCCATGTGTTTTATGCCTGTAATTGAGACCTCATGATGTGTTCTTTGTCTCTCAACTCACTAAACTCCCTTCCCATCTCTAGGATTTTTTCTTCCCTATGGCCCACATCTTCTACTTTCTTTGACTTGGAGATTTGCATCCAGTGATGCGTTCTTGCCCTTTATTTTTCAAGCTCAGAGAAGAGAGGGATTGCGAATTTCTGTGGTATTACTCTGCCTCCCTCAATAAACTTGTAGTAAGAACTTAGATTTGGACATGGGCTAGGCTATTGCAACTCTGGAAAATATTCTTCAGATGCTTTTGGAGAAGTTGCCCCATCCTACAGCTGTGGTGTTGCTCCCCTACCTTCTTTGTGCCCCTTCTAACCTTCTTATAGATTTTTTTTGTGTTTCATGTAGCACTAATAGAGTTTCTTGTAGCACTGACAGTGTTTCCTATAGCAAGCTTTTTCATTTCTGTAAGAGGGTCACAGGTGCCTTTGTTTTCTTTGCAGATGTTGACCTGGTGAAAAGCCTCCTAACATAGGTGATGGGAGCCTTTGGGGTTGCCTGTTGTGAAATGCCTTCCTCACTCTTCATTCCTAAGGAGCCTATCTCTTCCTTCTTGCTCAGTGACTCTTCAATTAGGATGGGAGTTTTTGTAGGTGTTTTTTTCTTCCCTTGCTTGATCCTAGTGCTTATTGTTTTAAAATAGAGGGGAGTATGCCTCTATATTTTCCTCTTGGATTTTATGGGTGTTCTTAAGGCAGCCAAGGAAGCAACTGCCTCCTTTTCAGTGTGCTCAGGAGAAAATCTTGGAGATTTCTCCCCTTCTCTTGTATGTTCCTCAAGGCTAGTCTCTGCCTTATACTCCTCTTCTTCTTTCTCTTCTTCCTTTTCTTCTTCCTCTCCTTCTTTGTATTTTCTTACCTCCTCTTCTTTTCCTACTTCTTCTTCCTCTTCTCTTGCTTCCTCTTCATCACTAGATGTTGGGGTCCCACCATATTCAAGGGATTGAATTTCAAGGACAACCTCTTTGTCCATGTCTCTAAATGTGGACCAGAGAAAAGGAATTTTCAATTGGCTCAAGGCATACTCCAGTATTATTTTAATGATTCCATGATGTGACAATTGTTGGTGTTTCCCTTCTTGTACTTTATGGATCATGTCTATCATTGACTACAACATGAAATAAGGCACACTAAGCCTTTGGTTTATGGGTAAATCCTCCCCAAATCTCAACTTGTGGACGAGTCTGAATTGGTAGCCATAGACTACAATGAGCCTCCCTTCACAAGAAATATATTTGAGGATATGGTAGCTCTCCTCATCCTAAGGATAAGAAAGGCTCTCCCTCCTAACCCCACTTTTGTCCTCAATTGGCTCTTCACCATTCAGGAAGAAGTTTTTCTTAGCAAAGGTGCTGCTAGCTTTGTCCCCCCTTCTCCATTGTACCCCTTGAGGAAGTGTGGTTACTCTGCTGATTACCTCAGTGTTGATTGTAATTGAAAACCCTCTCACTACAGTGGTAACACTTGTTCTTGTTTGAAGGTTGAGTGCCATGGAAAAATCATGGGCTATCTCATTATCTTACCCCCTCAACAACTCAAAGAAGCCCAACCAGTGCTGCCTCCTAAAGTTATCTACCACGGGGGGATGTAGGCGAATCCTGGATGCATATGTGGGTTCTCTTATATTGAAACCCCCTACCATTTCTCTTCTCTGGTTAACTAAATGCAGGAAGTCTTGTAAGCTAGCTTAAGTATGAGTTTAGGGTGGATGAGAGTTTAAAGTATTTTTGCAAGATAACTACAATTTGTTGGGTTGTGTTATATTCTTTCCACAACTAGCCCACATAGTTAACCGGGGGGTTAGAGGGGGGGCGAAGCCCCCTCCCCTTCATTGCGCTGATTGTTGTTAGACGGGGAGGGGGGGGGGTCACAGGGGGTTTGAGGCATACTTGTAACCCCACTTTATGGGGTCTGGGGCAGTGCCCTGGAAATTTTGGTTTTGGACCCTATGTTAGTTTGGGCAGACCTACCTATGGTTTTGTGCATGATTTTTGCACATGTTTTTTTTTGATGCGATGGTTTTCGGTCCATGGTATTGGACGCAATGGTTTTCGGTCCATGGTATTGGATGCTTCAGCATGTATAGATATGTATTATAACATTGAAAGGAATATAGTGAAAAATCAAGCTGGTAGTCCCGGTTTTTGGGATCCAGGGGAAAATCTTTATGTATATGTGTTTTATGTCTTATGCTCTCGCATTGTTTATTTTCTGTGTTTTAGAATTCGTATGCAGGTAATTTCTGTACAGGGTTAAAACCTACATTTGGTATCCAAGCTGTTTTGGCTTCAAGGGGATGCCTTTGTTGTTGAGGGGTTTCGCTTGGGCCTGTGGTAGACCCTGTTCAGTGGGAGATCTGTGAGATCGATTCTAGTGGTGAAAGAAGATGATGAGCAGTGGAAAGATAGAGATCGAGAAATTTAATGGTCAGAGTTTTGAGTTGTGGAAACTCAAGAAGGAGGATCTGTTGGTGGATAAAGATCAGTGGATCACGGTAGATCTAGGTACTAAACCAACAGGAGTGTCCGATGAAGAATGGAAGAAGTTAGATTGGAAGGCAAAGAGCACAATACGATTGTTTGTCTCAGATTCAGTATTGCTAAATGTATCAGGGGAAGCTACGACGAAGGCTTTGTGGGACAAGTAAGGGACTTTGTACCAATCTAAGTCTCTGGTGAATAAACTGTTCCTATGGAAAAAGCTGTATAACCTAAGGATGAAAGATGGAGACTTGGTGACAGAGCATCAGAATGCATTTAATACTGTGGTAAGTTAGTTAGCATCTGTTGATATTAAAATTTTAGATGAAGGTAAGTGCATCACTTTGTTGTGTTCTCTACCATATTCATGGGATAGTTTAGTTATTGCAATAGGTAGCAATGCAACTGCCTTGCAGTTTGATGAAATAGTCTCATCCTTGCTAACGGAGGAGATGAGATGGAAAAATATGGAGAACCAGAATCGTGATGCCTTGTCTATACGAGGATGGTCCCAGAATAGAAGCAAAAAGAAGTCATCGAGTGGGAGATCTAAATCTAGAGGGAGATCTAAATCTCCAGGAAAATTTGTAAAAGTGGTGTGTTGGAAATGTGGAAAGGAAGGGTAGTACAAAAGGTACTGTAAATCTAAAGCTCCTGATCAAGTAAAGGGATCTGATGATGCTCCTTCTGCAGAGGCGAAAACCACCTCAGATGAAGGTGGGGATGTGTACTTGGCTTCTTCAAGTACACATGTAGATCATGAGGCATGGTTGATTGACTCAGGTGCATCCTTTCACTTCACTCTCCATAGAGAGTGGTTCTGCGAGTATGAGAAATATGATGGTGGTGATGTCTTCTTGGGGGATGACAGGAATGCTAGAATCATTGGTCGTGGAAAAGTAAAGTTGAAGTTGCAAGGTGGAAGGGTTAAAACACTTCCAAGTGTTTTGCACATCCCTACATTAGCCAGAAATATGATTTCTGTAAGAAAGCTGGATAATGAAGGTGTAAAAACAGTGTTTGAGAAGGATACCTGCAAGATGGTTCAGGGAGCACTGGTATTGATGCAGGGAGTTTGGATTGGAACTCTATACAAGCTACAAGGTAGCATGGTTTTTTATGAGTGCAACAGTTTCGTGGTTCCTGAAAGTGGAGCAGAAAATCTAGTGGTCTCTGAAGAGAAGACCATGTTGTGGCATCAAAGGCTTGGATATAATGGAGAGAAGGGCCTTCGAATACTTCATGGTAAAGGTATGGTAGAAGGTATGAGTAATAGTTCTCTGGATTTTGATTTCTATGAAAATTGTGTATATGGGAAGCAAAATCAGATGAGTTTCCCCTCTGGTGGTAAGAGGGAGAAACAAATATTAGAGCTTGTGCACAGTGATGTGTTTAGACCTGTGAAGGTTCCATCATTGGCTAAGTCTGTGTAATATGTATCATTTATAGATGAATTCTCAAGGAATACATGGATATATTTCCTTAAGAAGAAATTTGAAGTCTTTGACAGGTTTAAAGAATTTAAGGCTCTCGTGGAAAATCAGACAGAGAAGAAGATAAAGGTGCTGAGCACAGAAAATGGTGGATAGTTTTGCAACAAGGAATTTGAAGAATTCTGTAATAAATGTGGTATATCACGCCAGAAGAATACTCCATATACACCCCAGCAAAATGGAGTTGTAGAAAGAATGAACAAGACGTTCATGGAAAGGGCAAGAGGCATGCTCAGTGGTGTTGGGTTAGGACAGGAATTTTGGGCAGAGGCGGTGGATATTGCATGTTACCTGGTCAACAGGTCACCTTCATTAGCGTTGGAGGATAAGAATCCACAAGAGGTATGGACTGGTAAGAAACCCTCTCTTTCACATCTAAGG
>APFE031704534.1:87472-110127 GCA_000404065.3 Pinus taeda | reverse complement strand
AGTCTTAAGGGGGAGGGCATGTTAGGGTCCCACCCTACCCCCCTTATCTATGTAATGGGACCACGTCATAGTCAAGAGTCAATAAAGCCCATATTAATAATTGTAAGTGGTTAATCCGCAATTAATAACGGAACCACAGTTAGTTGCAAATAGGCCGTAGTATTAGATAGATGGTATTAGTAATACGTGGTATTGGCCCGTGGTATTACTCATAGGAGTCATATATAAAGGATAGAAACTCCCTGTGAGGAGCATCGTGTCTTATTTTTGTACTCGAGCTCTGCTCTATTGGAGGTTGCCCCCTCGAAGAGGCAAGTGAACATTACTCTCTGAATAATAAAATCATTGCCATTCTGTGTTCTGGGTATCTTTTCTTCGCATATTCTGTGTTCTCGGTATTTTTTCTTTGCATATTCTGTATTTGGGTATCATTTGCAGGTTAAGAGCATAACACAGACCTTCCTCTGTACTTGAATAACTTCAGTGTGTAGGAGGGTTTGCATCCTGAATTCATCCAAACCGTTGAGTTGGAGAAGCCTCTCCTACTATTCCTTTGTAACATCCAAATCCAATAGTGCTACCATTCTCAAAGTGTTGTACTCAAACTCAATGGAGAGTAGAGCCTTCTTTCCATAGACCAAGTCATAAGGGGTGAAGCCAGTGGTTGTCTTCCAGGTTGTATTATAGGCCCAAGTGGCCTCCACAAGTCTGTGTGCCCAATATTTTCTGTTTTTGCTCACAACCTTGGTGAGAATGCCTTCCAATGCTATGTTATTGATCTCTACTTATCCACTGGCTCAAGTATGATAGGTAGTTGACTTCCTATGTTTGATCTTATGCTGCCTCAGCAAATTCTCAGTCAGGTGTGATGTGAATTGAGCTCCCTGATCGGTGACTAGTTCTTTATGGTACCGAAAATTGTAGAATACATTCTCCCTTAAGAACTCAACCACTTTCTCTTTTGTTGCTACCTTGATAGCCTTGGTCTCAACCCACTTTTTCAAATAATTGGTGCATACAATTATGTACTTTTTCTTCGTTGATGGTGGATCAATGGGCCCAATTAAATCCATGCCCCACTTATCAAATAGCTCTAGAGCCACCTGAGGCTGCAAGGGAATTTCATCCTTCGGAGTAGGTTTCCCCATTCTCTGGCACTAATCACATCAGCTGGTGTATCTTCTTGCATCTTGGTAGAGAGTGGGCCAGTAGTAGCCAACTTGTAGTACCTTTAAGGTTGTCCTCTTGGTTGCAAAGTGGCTTCCACAAGGCCCATCATGACAGGGCAGAAGGATGTCAAAGAATTCCTCCTCCCTGACACATCTCCTAAAAATTTTATATGGGCCTAGCTTGAAGAGATTGCCCCCAATCCAAGTGAATGGGGCGCTATTCCTTACAATTATGCTATTTTCCTTGGACGACCGATTTGGAGGGGACTGTGCAGCAACTAGGTAGTTGGCTATGTCAAAAAACTATGGGGAGAGAATTGAAATAGAAAATAAATTCTCATCTGGTAGTTGATCATCAACCATCCCTTCCTCAGCTATAGGCAAAGCAAGTCTAGACAAAAAATCTGCAACTACATTTTCCCTACCTAGCTTATCAATGATAGTTAAATTAAATTGTTGTAATAAAAGCAACCATATAATAATTATGGCATTCACATGAGGCTTGTTCATCAAATATTTGATATAATCATGTTCAGTATGCACAAAGGTCTAAGAACCAATGATGTAGTGTCTAAATTTATTCAAGGAATGGATAACAACTAGGAGCTCCTTTTCAGTCACTGTCTAGTTTAATTCATCCTTGGACATATTTTTTCTAATGAAGCAAATTGCATAAGGAAACTTGTCATCTATCTGGCCTAGAGATGCTCCTATAGCTTTGTTAGAGGCATCGGCATGGATGTGGAAAGGAAGAGCCCAATTTGGGCCTCAGAGTATGGGTGCAGTAGTCAACTTGTCCTTCAATATTTCTACGGCCTCTTGGCAACTTTATGACCAGCAAAATTTAGAGTCCTTGGACAACAGTCCAAACGATGGTGAGGCTACTTTGATAAACCTCCTATAGTATCTTGCTAACCCCAAGAAACTCCTGACATCCTTCTGCTTTTGAGGAGTAGGGACCCTTTTCATGATAGCAATTTTATTTGGGTCCACTTCTAGTCCTTCCTGGGATATTGAGTGACTTAGAATAGTCCCTGCATTCATTAAGAACTCACATTTCTCAGGACTAAGGGATAGGTTCATTTAAATGCACTTATTTAATATTTTCCCCAAGTTAGAGAGAGCCTCCAATAAATCACACCCATAGGGAGTGAAATTATCCATATAGATTTCTACAGAGTCATGGACTAGCGCAACAAAGATGCTCAGAACTTCCCTTTGAAAATTAGAAGGGGCATTACATAATCCAAATGGAAGGAATCTATAAGAAAAGGTACCCCAAGGACAATTTAATGTGGTTTTATCTTGGTCCTATGGGATGATCTGGATCTAATTGTAACCACTGAATCCATCCAGGAAAGAGAAGAACTTCTTCCCTGCAAGACCATCCAAGAATTGATCAATGAGAGGTAGAGGGAAATAGTCTTTTTGAGTGGATTTCTTTAATGCTATGTAATCCACACAGATCCTCCATTTTCCATTCTTATTTGGGACAAGAACTAGAGGAGACACCTACTCACTATCTAAGATGGGGTAAATGAACCCTTCATCCAACAACTTATGCAGTTTTTCTTTGACTATGCCTTTGAGGGCTAGGTTCATTCTCCTCTAAGGTTGGTTCACTCATTTGCAACCTTCCTTGATGCAGATGTGGCAAGTACACATCGAATGGTGCACTCCCTTCATTTCCTTATATCTCTAGGCAAAAGCATCCAAGTGATCTCTCATCATGTTTCACAACTTCTCTTCCTGATGGGTTGAGAGTGAGGGGTTGGTTTTTAATATTTTAGATGGACAAAATTCTACCATTTTGATATGAGCAGGACTTGAGTCAACTAGGCACAAATTAGTCGAAGGGTTATCTTCATATTTCTTCACCATATCATCAAGAGGCATGGTGTTTGGGGACTGGTTCTGGAGGATTTGATCAATTAGGTCATCCTCATCAGGTTTCCCCCCTCCTATAATAGTATCTAGGGTACAAATTGGGTAGGATGTGGTGTGGTACATTTCATATTCCTCTTCCTCTTGCAACCATAAGGGTAATTCATGCTCTAAGGATGGTTGAGCAGGAGGATACAAGATCAAATGTTTGGACAAATGCCCATTCTTAATGGTTATGTTCCCAGCCATGCAACTTATGTAAGCATCAATAGTTTCTATCCATGGCCTTCTAAGGATGAGAGGATAAGAATTGAATTTGGTCTTGGGCTGGAGAAATAAGAAGTCAGTAGGGTACTCCTAGAAATCAATGGAGACCATCACATCCTCAACAAAACCCTTAGGAGATATTGTGGATCTGTATGCAAGTTTCAATATTGTTGTGGTCTTCCTCAATGATCCTTGCAGATTCAATTTGAGGATTATCTCCTTAGTCATCACATTGATGGTAGCCCCAAGATCAATCAATGTGTGGGAACAATGATGCCATTAATGTGCACATCTACCACGGGACTCCCATGGTCTAGATACTTTAGGAAAATTACCCTCCCCAGCATTAAGTTAGACAATTGTCCAATGACATTAATGGTAGGGGCATCTTTCTTTCTCCTCCAAGGATGTTTGAAGCATTTCTCCTTGGTTAGCTTATTTTAGATTGGTACATCTTTGATGGCTTGGAGGAGTGGGATTTTAACACACAAGTTTTTCAATTCTCCCAAAAGTTCAGTCTCTTCTGGGGTGTGCTAACTAGAATGGATCAATATTTCAAGAAAAGGAGGTTAATTGGCATTAGGAACACTCTCTTCCTTTTCGTCTTCAAGCTCTTCAGGTAGAAATGGGGGTTGGTTATCTGGAAGCACTCTTCTAGACTTGAGGTTGATTTCTTGAATTTCCACAACATAGTCAGAGTAGGATGTCTCTCCACTATAGACCTGATGTGTCTGCTTATTGTTCATTTTTGGATTTGGTTGAGCAAGCATCCGAGGTTGCTTAGGTGGAGCAAGATGAAGGAGATGTGGTTGAGATGGAGGTGGAGGTAGTAAGGTTGGAGATTGGTTGAATGAGGGCCTCCACCCCTATTATGGGATATTCCACTGAGGCTGTGGGGGAGCATATGGCTGGAATAATTGATTGGCAAGTTGGGAATGGTATTGACGTGCATAAGACCAAGGAGAAGGCATGGACCATGAAGGATGAGTAGGAGGACACCAAGGGGGAATGGATGCATTCTATTTGGGATTGTAATATGAATAGGATGCCCCTTTCATGCCTTTCTAGTATGGTCGAGGTCCTTGAGGCCTCCTTTGGTTTATATAATAGAGTTGTTGAGCCACACCTTTAGTTCCTTAATATACAACTTTCAATCCAGGCAGAGAAGGGCACTTATCTGTGGAGTGGTTTTCCTCACAGACCGAGAAGACCTCTATAACATTCAATGGACATTCATTTTTGGGGTGCCTTCTGGTGCATCTAGGGCAAAAGATAGCTAAGGCTCTCTCTACTTCCTCCTGCTTCATCTTGTTTTGCATGGTGTCCATTTGCAGAGAAAGGGTATGCAACAATTCACTCTTAAAGTCATCCAATATGTATCCAATTTCACTCTTGATAGATGTGTTGGAGGAGGATGAAATAGCCAAATCTTGACTAGCCCTACCCTTCTTTCTAGTAGCCCTAGAATGATTTTTGAAAACTTTCTTGATATCATCATAATATAGTTGACAGATGTCCCCTCCACACAACATGTTTAGGGTTTCTAGGATATCTTCTGTGATCCCTCTAAGGAGGTCTAAATTGAGTGATTCAGGACCAAGGGTGCATCTGGCCCTTTTGTAGATGAGTTGGAACCTTTCCTCATAATATTCCAAGGATTCATCATGTCCTAAGGTCATTCTGAATATTTCTTCTTTGGTGTCCTTGGACCTACAGTAGTCCCTATACTTGTCACTAAAGGATTGCTGCATTTGAGCCTAGGTAGTGATGTTGTCCCCAGTTAAACCCATGAACCAATGTAAGGTTTCATCCTTAAGGGTGGATGGGAACAACTTCAACTTCTGGTTATCATATGTATAATCACAAGTTTTGTAGATGTCAACAAACTCAAACAAGAAGGTATCAGAGTTTTCTGAGGTTAATCTGTGGAATTGAGGAAGGGCAGAGTGGCTTATGTTTTTCATCCTAGCATCTCCATTAGTCTCTCTAATGGGAGAGCACCTTCATTTCTATTTTCAACCATGTTGTAAGTGTGTGGAAGGACTTCTTCTTCTTCTTCTCCAATAGTCTCTTCAAAGATCTCTAGTTGTTCACCTAATGGGTCCTCTAGCTCCCCTGCAGTCAAAGAGGAAAGCTGACAACCACTGAAGAAGAGGGAATGTTGATTGTCTGATAGTGTGGGGTTGTTTGGAAACAAATTCCCTAAATTGTCTCTACTCCTACGAGGCATGAAAGAAATTTTCTCTTCTTTTTTAGGTGTTTTTCATATTCACTTTCAAAACATAAAGAAACCAGGAATTGCAACTATTTGCTAAATACGAAACAGAAAGAAAGAAGAAATTGCAACTATCTACAAAATGAAAAATAGAAATAAAAGCATAAATTACCTCTACCTAGACACCTCCCCGACAACGGAACCAAAAAATGATGAGCCTCAGTATTGCAGCAAGGATGTTGCACCTCCTAGGGCTACCAACTTTACTTTATCAACCTGGGGTTTCGTACAAACTTGGATGTGATAGTGCTATATGCACAGCAGATGCAACATTCTACTTATGTCACTTCTCAACTAGGGCGTTAGACCACTAGGGTTTCAAACCAGTCTGTTATTGAATAGGCGGAGTATAACTACTAATAGTGAATGTAAAAGCTAGTTCTAATGCAGGAAAGTAAATGCTTGTCTATTTAGGAAATGAAATTTACTAAATGGAAAATGCCATGAATCGTCTAGCTAGGAAATGACACAAATTACTTGCATAAAAGAACTAAGATAACCTTGAATTTTATCATATAGATATTTTGACTATCATCTTACGATTCATATATGCATGCACTAACTATCTCATGTTTCATTTGCAAAAAAATAGTCTTTTAATTTCTAAATTCAGAAATATAAATGCTATGTTATACTATCTGATCTTGCAGGGGGGAAAGGAATGGGAAAGTAAGTATCAAGTGGCACATGTAGGCATGGAATCCAATATGAGGGCCTAACCTATACTTAGAGTAGCCTTTCTAACCAAAACAGGGTCAAACAGGCTGCTACAGGAGATCTTATAGCTCCTACAAGAACTACTACAAGATGTCCTAGTTTGTTATAAGATGTCATGGTTTTCTACATGAAATTAGCTGAAAGCTTTAGGAGGGAAATAATAGTGGAATAAGGTGTAAGTAAGGTACAAATTACCCAAGGCTAAGCCCAACACTCTAGGGAGGTTGCATTTTCCCAAGGTGGTTGTTCACGATGACTGCAAAACAAATGTTTAAACTATGGGTTGGTATGCCTTGGCAAAAGGTTCGAACTATGGGTTTTATGACTTATGTCTTTCATGAACAAAATTCATATAAGATCCAATCAATTCATAACCATTTGATAAAATAGGGACTCTTCCTATTCCTACTAAGAAAGAGTAGAGATATCATTCTTCAGTGGAAGAAATAATATTATCTACTCATTCTATAAAATAACTAATGAATTAAAACTTATTGGATAAAATCAGAGTTGTCACAGGAAAATGATAATGATAAGGGATTATGCACATCCCTTATGGGAATAAAGAGGAAACAATTCCATGGAGAGTGTTTCAATTTGGAATGAAGGTTCAATACTACTGGATCCTTATGGAGCATAATATATTATCATTCATGATATGGAATGAACACAATAACCGATTCTTAAGTATTACCATTATATCCCACTAGTCCCCCATATTATGAGTGAGGGAAAATGTAAAACTACCATTAAAGCAACCCAAGTTATATTGACTATATCCATACAGATCATGTTCTCTAAAAAATAATGATTTGATCATCAAGATGATAAGGGAACTATTAACCATAGTGCAAAGTTGAAGTTGAAATGAATGGTCCAACATTGCATTCTAAACATTACTGACATTGAACTGATATGAGAGATCAATAAATCCATTTATTCTTTTAACAAATTCCCATGGAACATTTGTAGTAATGGGATTTACAGAATCGCAGAGAATCAAATTATTATTAAGTCTAGGTATTTATTATCATTCATTATTGGACCATAATAGAAGAAATTATATAATATATATTATATATATATATATAATATATATATATATATATATATTATATTAATTATATATAATATATATATATATATATAGAGAGAGAGAGAGAGAGAGAGAGAAGAGAGAGAGAGAGAGAGAGAGAGAGAGAGAGAGAGAGAGAGAGAGAGAGAGAGAGATCTATATTGGGGAAGAAGATAAAAATTAGAGATTGATGTGGGAGAAAGGATATGGGCTCATGTACATAGAAAATGAAAAATATATATTCTAGTTCTATTATCGACTATGGGTTTAAATATAGAAGAGATTCTGGACAATAATTGCTATCCTAAAATATTTTTCTTTTTATTGAAGAAGAAGGAGAGGTGACAACAGGAGGAATATCTCTGGTCGAGGGAAATAATATCCCAAAATAGAATCATTGGAGAAAATGTAATTAATATTAGTATTTAGAGTTATGAAGGTGTGGCCAAGGCACAAACATGTTTTCTACTTTGTTCTCTTTGGAAGCTATCTAGCATTGGGTATATTGGAATTTGTAAATATTTTATGATGAACATAAGAGAAAACTTTGTTTATATTTGCCAAAATTATTTGGAATTCATTTATTCCTCTCAGGATTAGCTTGTTTTGGATTTGGATAATTTCATGTAATGGGTTTGTATGGTCCCAAGATATTAATTCCTGGGACAGACAAACCACCCAAGTTTGTTCCCGAACAGACTGATCTATTTTATCCAATTCCAATAGTTCGAATCCATTCTAATTTCCTTATTCTTTTGCCTTACTATTTTTTTTCATGATGTGATGAAATTAGAACATGAATCTTTTCATCCATCTTATGTCAAGTTGATTTGATCCATTAATTAGTTGTTCATATGATCAATTCATTTTGTGATATATGATCTACACATATTAGATCATTTGGTAATTATTCAATTGTAATCCATTTTTTCTCATATTAGTGACTTCTAGATCAAAGATAATAAAGCTCATTCCAAAAACTAGGAAAAAATCATTTTTCCTTATATTTAGTAGACACAAATTAAAACCTTTTACCAAGATGATCAACACGGAAGGGTCGAAATATCTTAGTTGGTAGAGCAGAGGACTGAAAATGCTCGTCCCACTAGTTCAAATCTAGTTCCTAGAAAGTGATGAGCCTCATAAATGGGTAATTATATGGGCTCATTTTACCTCCTAACCTAGTCAAATCAACCATTCTCTTAGCTTATTACATGATTTTCTAATTACATTTATGCTTATAGAGTGAGTTGAGTTAGTTATTGTGTCATGTGGTTTAATGTGTATTTAATGCAAATTATTGATGATTTATGAGGTCAAAGTCAAGGATCCAGTGGACAAACGACATCAATAGCTCAAAGTAGACAAAGGAGAGGAATTATAGGAGGAAATCCCCCTCATTTATTACTCCTCACTTTGAAGTTCCCTTCATTTAGCTCGGAGTACAGGCAGCCGAATCATGCACTAGAACGCAGTCGAGCAAGTGGAGGAGGACTGATGATTATCTCTAGTTTTGGGAGCCAAGCCTCCCCAAGTTTAAGGAAATTGTTGATAGCTTCATTTGCATAAGTAGAGAGGCCTAGGGCCTCACTAGGGTCGGACTTTTGTTGGATTTTTTCTTATGTAAACTCTGCTCAACTTCGAGCTTATTATTTTGCGACAACTTCATGTAATCTTGCTATTGTTTTTGGAAATAAATATGCAATCCTTTTTGAGCTAGCACTGAGTTACCTCAGAGGGATGAAACCCTTGGGTTAGGGCCCAACCTAAGAAACCAAGCTCCTCTTTACTTGTATTTTTATGCTTTATTTCAGTTGTAGATTAGGTTGTTGTTAGATGTATTTCTTTTATGGTTAAGAATAGGTTATTTTTTATGATTCAGTAGTTTGCTTCCATTTCTGCTTTCTATAGCAGGTTAAACAATGATAAAGATAAGATTCAAAAGGCTAGAAAGAGTGCCTTGTCCTCTCTTCCTACCTTTGGGACCATGATTTGAGGCAAAGACCCTCTGGCTGCCCCAAAAACACATATTTTCCTCATTCATAGAACTTCTAGTGTTTGCAGTTTTTAGTAGGATAATAGTCTAGTTCTATTTCAATTCAGATCTTCTTCATCATGATCACTTCTTTATTTGTAGTAGTCTTCTTTCATGCTTTCTTTTTTTGTAGCATTTCTCAGCATTTCCTTTCATAGATCATAGTTTAGACTAGTTTGATGCAAAACTCTGTTTTTCTAGATGCACTCATTTCATTGTTTGTTTGATCTTATTGGTTGATTGTCAGTTCCTTTGCAGTATATTTCTTCTAGTAGTAGGTCAGCCTATCATCCATCACATCATCCATCTAATCCATGCCCTACAGGTCACCTAAACCTCACTTCAATTCTTCCTTAGCTTCCTGCATTTTTCCTAGGACTTCTTCCTCTCTCCATGAGAAAATCCAATCATCTTTCTCTCTCCTGGTGGTTCATGGTAGACCATAGGCACCTTAACACCTCATTCCAACCTTCATCCACCTTTTTCAACCCCTCTCACACCCTCAAAATAGTGAAAACTACTCTTGGCCTCCTCCTGTAGGCCTCCTGTAGAAGGTTGTTTTTCCTCCTGTAGATTTCCTATGTCTTCCTGTAGATTTTCCTGTAGGATTTCTTTTGAAGGCCAAGTATGGGAAAAACCTCCGGAAGGAAACCTGAGACCTCCTAGGACCCATACACACCATCCTACATCCCCTCAAGTACCAAAACCTCCCTCCAACGCCACCTATTCGCTGCCACACTCACACACAATAAATTTACATGCATGTCAATTTCACAAAAAAAATCCAAAAATATGTTTTTTGCTTATTTACTTCCAGAAATAGCATAGTTAGATGTTGTTTACTTCCTTGAGTAGGTAATGGAGTTCCTTTCATGGTTTTCATAGTGCTTTATGCAAAAGTAGAATTAGTTGGTTAATTAGGATTTACTAGGTTTGCTTAACATTTCATCCTTTCTCCTTTCTGAAGTTAGAGTAGCATCTGTAGAGTAATATTTATTTTCTTCCATCACAAATAGAGCTTCTTCTGGAATCCATAGAAGTTGGTTTGAGCTCCTATTGATCTCGCACCGGCTAACCAAGTGACAACCTGCAGTGAGAGCTAGTACTTGTGCATACAGCACCGACGCTTCCAAGATTATTACGAACTACCAAGTTGATAAGAGTAAAGTAGGCAGCCCAGGAGTTGCAGCATTATTGTTGCAATACTAGTGCTCACCACTTTTTGACGCCATTGCCGAGGAAGTGTCAGAGTATTCTGTGATTACTTCTTTCTTCTATTTCCTATTGCAACATTCTGCTAATAGTTCATTTCAGCAAAAGTAGACTAGTCATTTCTTTTCCTTCAGTTCTGCATTTCCTTGCTTTCCTTTCCAGTTCTGAAAATTTCCATTCAGCAAGTTCATTTCAATTAGTTGCAATCTGTTTTGCTCAATCAATTTCAATTTTGCAAGTGTTATTAGTGTGGGGAAAAAAGAAACAAAAACCAACCAAAAATATTTCCTTTCATGCCTCGTAGAAATAAAGATAACTTAGGAAAAATCTTGCCCAACACCCCCACTGCTTCACACAGCCAGCCTTCTCTCTTCTTCGGCGGCTGCGATCAAGAAGAACCCTCAGGTGAACAACCAAACATATTTGAATAACCTATAGGGGAAGAAGAAGAAGAAAACGTTCCTTTAGAGGCAATGCTTGAAAACAGAAATGCTAGGAGAAATGGAGGGAGAACAGAGGGTACCTTTCCCATTCAGGAGACCAATGGGGACACTAAAATGAAGAATATAAGCCCTTCTTCCCTACCTCATTTCCATGGTCTGACTATAGAAGATCCTGACACCTTCTTGTTTGAGTTTTTTGTTATCTGTCAAACCTATGACTATGCAGAAGATGAGCAAAAGTTGAAATTGTTCCCTTCCACTCTTAAGGATGCAGCGTTGCTCTGGTTCATGGGATTACCTGGCAATAACATCACAACTTGGGCTCAGATGTAGCAAGCTTTTAACAACAAGTATTGAGACTATTGTAGGTTAAAAGATACTAAAGAAGAAATCTTTCGAATGACCATAGGAAGTGATGAGTCCCTGGACGACTATGAAGAGAGGTTCCAGCTCAGTTACAAAAGGGTTGGGTGTACACTTGACCCTGAGTCTCTGAAGTTGGTCCTACTCAAGGGAATCTGGGAAGATCCTCTAGACACCCTCCATCTACTGATCGGGGGAGACATCTACCAACTACCCTATGAGAACATAAAGACTGTTTTTAGAAATCATTCTAGTGCAGCCAGAAAGAAAGATAGGGGGAGTCACCCCATAGCCAGTACCTCTTCCTCAAACTCATCCATTAAAGGAGAAATTGGAAACATGCTGGAAGACTTCAAGAGTGATATTTTGCATATTCTTTTCATGCAAATGGACACCTTACATATCAAAATAAAACAAGAGGAAGCAGAGAGGGCTTTGGCCATTTTTTCCCCTAGATGCACCAGGAGGCAACCTAGGAATGAATGTCCATTGAATTCTATAGGGGTTTGTTCAATCTATGAAGAGAATCATTCTATAGATAAGTGCCCTTCCTTGCCTGGACTTAAAGTTGTATATGAAGGGGCTAAGGGAGCCACTGAACAGCTCTACTACATAAATCAAAGAAGACCGCCTGGACCTAGACCGTGCCAGCAAGGGATGCAAGGGACATCTCAGGCATACTACAACCCCAACCAAGTGCCCTCCATACCTTCTTGGGGTCCCCCTACTCATCCTTCCTGGTCCACACCACCTCCTTGGTCCTTCACATATCAATATCATGCCCAACCAGCCACCCATTCATTTCAATCCTATGCTCAGCCGCAACCTCAATGGAATGCATCTCATCAAGCGTGGAGGCCCCAATACAACTCTCTTCCCCCTCTTTCACCTCCACCACCTGTCCAACCATAACCGTTACCTCCTACTCCACCAAAGCAACCCCAAATGCCTACCTAGCCAAATCCGAACCCAAACAACAGATAGGCTCAGCAAGTGTATAGTGGGGAACCTTCATGCCCAACTTATGATGTGGAGATTCAGGAAATTAACTTGTGATCTGGGAATATTCTCCCAGATAGCCAACCTCCAACCAGGGAGGTTGAGGAAGATAAAGAGGAAAGCGAACCTAAAGCAAATCCAACCTTTCTTAAGATACTATCCATTACAGTCTAGCCTACCCCATAAGAAACTAAACTCCTAGGAGAATTGAAGCATTTATGTGTAAAGATATCACTTCTACAAGCCATAAAATATGTACCTATCTACAATAGGTTGATCAAAGAGAAGTGCTTTAGGCATCCAGGAAGGCGCAAGAGAGATGCCCCAACTATCAATGTCATAGGACAATTGTCCAACCTAATGTTAGGGCAGGTAATCTGTCCAAAATATCTGGACCCTGGAAGCCCAGGAGTTGATGTCCACATCAATGGCACCATGATCCCACACACCTTGATTGATCTGGGAGCTGCCATTAATGTGATGACAAAGGGCACAATGCTCAAACTTAACCTCTAGGGCTCCTTGAGGAAGACCATGACCGTGCTATAGCTAGTAGACTGCTCCACCATGACCCCTGAGGGGATTGTGGAAGATGTGATGGTCTCCATTGATTTTTGCGAGTACCCTGTTGATTTCTTAGTTCTCTAGCCAAAGGAAAATCTCACTGGGTATCCTCTCATTCTGGGAAGACCCTGGTTGGCTACCGCCAATGCCTACATCAGCTGTCGAGTTGGGAACATGACCATAAAGAGTGGGCATATGTACAAGTAGTTAATCCTATATCCTCCTACCCAACCTTGCTAGAACATGATCTACCTCTCTGGTTGGAGGAGGAAGATGAGGATGAAGTCTATTTTGCACCGCTTTGTGCATTAGAAATCGCCATGGGGGGAAAACCTCAAGATGAGGATGATATGATCGAAAATTTTATTTCAGAATCCACCTCCCAGTATATCACCCTTAGAAGACATAGTGAGAGAAACCCAAAAAAACCCCTTAACTGATCTCTGTGTGGCCGATCCTACTCCTCCCCGTGTCAAAAATATAGAGTTCAGCCCAGAAAGAACATTGAAAATCAATGCATACTGATCTACTTCCCAAGAGAAGGAGCTATGCAACCTGCTGAGAAAACATCTAGATGCCTTCGCCTGGATTTATAAGGAAATGAAGGGAGTGCACCCTTTAGTATGGACTCATCATATATACATCAAGGAAGATTGCAAACCAATTAGGCAGCCTCAAAGGAGTATGAATCCAGCACTTAAAGATATTGTTAAGGAATAACTATAGAAATTGCTTGATGCAAGATTCATCTATCCCATCTCTGACAGTGAATGGGTATCTCCTTTGGTGCTAGTTCCAAAGAAAAATGGTAAGTGAAGAATCTGTGTCGACTATCGGGAATTAAACAAAGCCACTATAAAGGACCATTTTCCTTTACCTTTCATAGATCAAGTGTTAGACTGTCTGGCAAGCAAAAAGTTTTTCTCTTTCCTAGATGGGTTTAGTAGGTACAATCAAATTCAAGTCAACCTAGAAGACAAAGATAAGACCACTTTCACTTGTCCTTGGGGTACCTTTGCATGTCAGGTCCTTCCTTTTGGTTTTTGCAATGCTCTAGTCACTTTCCAAAGAGCGGTATTGAGTATATTTTCTGAATTAGTTCATGATGCAGTAGAGATATACATGGATGACTTTACTCCTTATGGCTCTAAATTTCAGGAAGCTTTATCTAACATACAAAAATTTATAGACAAGTGTATTGAGATGAACCTATCCCTCAGTCCGAAAAAATGTGAAGTTTTGATGACTGAAGGGACCTTGTTTGGTCATGCAATATCTCAACAAGGCCTGCAGGTGGACCCCAACAAAATTTTCATCATCCAAAGGGTCCCACCTCCTCAAAAGGTGAGAGATGTCAGAAGTTTCCTAGGCTTAGCCAGATATTACAAAAGATTCATTCAAGATTTCAGCAAGCTAGCCTCTCCTTTGTTTGGCCTCTTAGGCAAAGATGTTGAGTTCATATGGTTGGAAAACTATCAAGAAGCCTTAGATACCTTGAAGAGCAAGCTAGTAACTGCCCAATTCTCAAAGGCCCAAATAGGCCCTACCTTTCCACATTCACACAGGTGCCTCGAACAAACCAATAGGAGCAGCCTTAGGACAAATTGATGAAAAGTTACTTTATGCCATACACTTTATAAGCAAAAACTTGTCAAAGGTAGAGTTAAACTATACAGTGACCGAGAAGGAACTCCTAGCTGTCGTGCATTCCTTAAACAAATTTAGACATTATATCACAGGCTATCAAACCTTTGTGCACATTGATCATGCTGCAGTTAGATATTTAATGAAAAAACCATATTTAAATTCTCGCATTATTAGATGGTTTCTTTTATTGCAACAGTTTGATTTGACCATTATTGATAAGCCTGGTAAAGAAAATGTTGTTGTTGAATTTTTGTCTAGAGTAAATTTGCCTACAGGTGAAGAAGGAATGGTGGATGACCAAATGCCAGATGAACATCTGTTTGTTATCTCAGTCCTCTCTCCATGGTTTGCTGATATAGAAAACTACTTGGTTTCAGCACAGTTCCTACCACACCTTCCCTCAAAAGAGAAGAGCAAGATAGTAAGGAAAAGCGCCCCTTTCACCTGGATTGGGGGTAATCTCTTCAAACTTGGCCCAGATCAGATCTTGAGAAGATGTGTCAGGGAGGAGGAAGTCTTTGACATCCTCCTGACCTGTCATGACGGGCCTTGTGGAGGTCACTTTGCAACAAAAAGAACTACTTTCAAGATATTGCAAGTAGGCTACTACTAGCCCACTTTTCATCAGGATGTGAGGAGATATATCAGCGAGTGTGATCAGTGTTAGAGGATGGGGAAACCTACTCCAAAGGATGAGATGCCCATGCAACCGCAAGTGACCTTTGAGCCATTTGATAAGTGGGGCATGGACTTTGTGGGTCCTATAAGCCCTCCTTCAAAGCAGAAACAATACGTCATTGTGTGCACCGACTACCTGACAAAGTGGGCAGAGACAAAAGCAATCAAAGCAGTGACAGAGGAAAAAGTAGCTGAGTTTTTGAGAGAAAACATATTCTACAAGTTCGGGTATCCAAGAGAGTTGGTCACAGATCAAGGCATTCAGTTCACTTCCAATTTGATTGAAGACCTGCTCACACATTATAGAATCAAGCACAGGACCTCCACCCCTTACCATCCACAAGACAATGGGCAGATGGAGGTCACTAATAGAGCATTGGAAGGGATCCTGACCAAGGTAATGAGCAGCAGCAGAAAAGAATGGGCTAACAAATTAGTTGAGGCCACTTGGGCCTACAACACAACATGGAAGACCACCACAGGGTTCACACCCTATGAACTATTCAATGGGAAGAAGGCTTTGCTATCAATAGAATTTGAATTCAATACCCTAAGGATGGCAGCTTAGCTAGACCTAGACCTCAGCCATGCACAGAAAGAAAGATTACTTCAGCTCAATGGATTCGATGAACACAGATTGCAGGCCCTTCTCCATACAAAGGTAGTTTAGCTTCAGAGAAAGATATGGCATGACCAAAATATCAAGGAGAAGCTATTCTAAGAGGGATATTGGGCACTACTCTATGATTCAAGATACAAATATTTCAAAGGCAAGCTGAGGACAACATGGCTGGGACCCTACATTGTGGAGAAATGCAATGACAATGGTTCAGTTTTGATCAGAACCATTGATGATGAAGCCATCCCCATGCTTGTCAATGGACATAGTTTAAAGTTATACAAGAAACCCCTCTCCAAGTGAGGGTTTATTGAAGCTCTGGATAAAATAGTGATGGTAGTGGAGCATGTCTTAGCTTCCACTTCACCCACTCACTGAAGAAAAAAAAAAAAAAAAAGAAATAGAAAATAAGGACTCAAGTGAAAACCTCCATGAGGCGCTTGAGTCCCATCATTGGGTTGAAAACCTCTTCTAAGGTGATCCAGTGATGTAAAAAAAAAGAGAGAGAAAAAAAAGATCCCTAGGTGAAAGGCTCCCTTGGAGGCACCCAGGGCAGGCAATTAGAGTGAAAACCTCCTTGAGGCACCCTAGTTGTTTTCAAAAAAAAAAGAAGTGAATTTTCATTTGCATTACAGGTTGCAAGAGGACTATAGGACGCAGAAGAAGGTGCAAAGGGAAAACTGACATCCACACCAGCACCTATCCTATCTTCTCCACACTTTTCTCCATCATTACTACCATTTCTTTCACCCCACTGTGTTTTTTTCAAAAACTGTGTTTTCTACAAGAGGCTCCTGTAGAAATTACAGAGAGTCAAAAATGAATATAAAAGGCAGTTTGAGAGATAGGGAAGCTTCATGAAGAACCTATAAACCCTCCTACAGTCTTCAAACCTCCTTGCCATCACTTCCAAGCATGCATCACACCCTAAGCATCATTCTTCTTCTTGTCCAAGAAAAACACAGTTTTTCAGGAAAAGAAAAAAACAGTTTTTCAGGAAAAGAAAAAAACAAAAATAAGAGAGGAAGCGACACCATCCATCTCACCTGAAGCCTACCTAATACCTCTCCATCTCTATCTACACTTCTGGCATCATCCTCAAAGCTCCAAGCACAGAAAGAAGCTGAAGTTTCAAGGGGAGAAACCACTACAAGAGCTCCTATAGGAATTCCTATAGCAGCTAATCCCATCAAAGCCCAGCACCAACAGCAGAAGAATGCACACATGAAGGTTGAAGAAGGCGCCTGAAGCTCAGACCCAACCAGAGGAGAACCTGCACAAGACATAGCCACACATTAGCAAGTAGATAGCATGCATCAAAAGAAATAAAGGCATGCCGCAGAGAGGGAGCCACAACACCTCACAACAAATACATTCAGATTACAGGTAAGTAACTAACTCACTCCTCTATTTGCATTTGTGTAATTAGAAGTCATGTAAAAGAAACAAGATGGTTGAGGTTGAATGAGGTAAAGGTGGCCAATTAACTTGGCCACCTTCATCTAGTTAACTCCACTCATCTGAGATGTCACCCACACGTGCGCATAGTCAACTCAAGAAAGATGTCAAGGACAAGTAGTGGAGGAAGTGTGAACTCCGATGCAATCATGAAGGATGATTACGAGGAGGGGCCATGATGACAAGGCAGGTGGGGACCAACAAACTAAATATGGCCAATGAATACTTTTCCAGCTCACGCCCCATCACCGGAAATATCCATAAAGGGTAATAAGTACTCCTCCCCGAGCACTCTCACCTCCTTTTCCTTCATTCTCTCCTCGTAACTCAACTATAGTAGTCTCCTTGTGCCCCCACAGCCTCGTAACCATTGTCCTCCACTGATCTCTCCCATATTCCTGCTCTCAACATTTTCTATAGGAGCACTTACAGGTTCTATAGGAGCACCTACAGGAATTCTACAGGAGGGACAACAAGCTTCTAAAGGAGGGGCAATGAATTGTTTTGAAGGGATAAAACATGAGTTTTAGCATGATTTTTGGTCTTAGGAGGTAGGTTCCATGCATGACCCCATTGAATATCAATATATGCAAGAAGTGGTTTCAAATTAAGGAGGAAATAAAGTCTTTAGGAGGGGAGAAAATACATAAGAAATTTTTTCTACTTATTTAAAAAAACATAGTCTCCTATGTTTCTTTGTTTTTCTAAAAAATTGTTGTTTCCATCTCCGTATTTGATTTCCCAAAAGAGTATCAACAAAATGACAGGAGGGTTCATGAGAAAGGAGCCCACTAACTCCACTAGGCTCCATGCACATCCCCAAGTAGTGGACATATTCACAAAAGAAAATTGGATGAACTTTTTTGAGAAACTCCAAGGGTTTTATGAGGCGATTGCCCAAGAATTTGCCCACTCTTCGGTCCCTCACATAAGAACACATGTCAATGTCACCTTTAGAGGTCTTTCCATGGATATAACCCCTGAATTTATCAGCAGGGTCACTAGCCTTCCTCTTCGGTTGCCTTGGAGTAAGGTTGAGAAACCAATTGGCTAGGCTGCCAAGGAAAACATCTTCCAAAACAATGAAACCCCTGTAGAGGATAAAAATGGCATTAGAAGGGTTAGCATACCATATCCTTGGGATTAGGTTAGCTACCAAATAATAAAATACATTTCCTGTGAGGGGAGGTACAACATTGTCTATGGTTATCACTTTAGAATCCTTCATGAATTAAGGTATGGCATGGACACTCCAGCACCTCAGAAGCTCAGCATCCCCTACTTCCTCCTGCAGTCCCTCATTGACTCCAGCACTAAGGTTCAAGTAGGGAATTTGGAGTAGCTAGCTCACCATGGGTTAATAAAAATTTTAGTGGAAGAATCCCTCCATACATTTACACTCCCTATAGCATGGGAAGTCTTCTGAAACATGACAGCTGAGGATGACATAAAGGCCCTAACCTATGATTTCAATCCTACTAGTAATGAGGAGGAAGAGTAGCAAGGGGGAGAAGGTGAAGCCACTGGTGGCTTAGCATAACAAGAAAGGAAGGAGGAAGAAACTAAGATAGAGGAGGAGAAAGCAGAAGAGACAGAGAAGGAAGAAATAGAGCAAATAGAGACAGAAAAAGAGACAGAAGGAGGAGAAAAAGAGGCAGAAAAGGCAGAACAAGGAGAAGGGTCCCTTGAGACTCTGGAAAGGGAGGCAGCAGTTTCCCTCGCTACCCTCAGTACACTCATCAAGCCAAGGCAAAAGAGGAAAAGGCAGGCCTCCATGTATTTCATGGCTAGGAAGAGTACAAGAATCAAAACAGGAAAACTTTAGCCCTCTTCAAAAGTGCCAATTACAATTGAAGATTCACCCTCTGCCAAAGGGAAAGAATCCCCTTCCAAGGCACCTATCACATATGAAAGGGGGGCTCCTAGATATTACACATGGAAGGAAAAGGTAGTACTACAGGACCCAAAAACAATCCTACAGGAGGCTCAGATAGTTCTACAGGAGACACTGTCAAAACTATAGGAGACCCAACAGCTTGAGAAAAGGACAGAAGAATAGCCACATGGGAATGAGGAAGAACTAGAGATAAAGAACCTGACCCCCAGCTTAGTATGGCTTCCTATTACAATCTGCTTGAGGGAGGAAGGATAATTCCACAAAAGTTTGCAATTCCACAATTCTTTGAATTAGAGAAAGAGACAATAAGAACACATAGATGGATGCAAATAGCCAAATCCAAGGGAGTTGAGGATGTTGGCCATATCGAAAGCAAACTCAAAGAACTAGGCAAAGAGTTGAGTGATATCAGAAATAGGGAAGTAATTACAAGGAGCCACCTTGAAACTGAAAATGAATTGTTAAGGAGGCAGCAGTTGTAAGAGAAGGAGACTCAGTTGGCATGCATGGCTAGCTTATCCATGGAGGCATTGCAATGTAGAACACCAACAAAATCCTATGGCCTATATCTCAAGGACCAATGGTTACAATTCCAGATAAAGACTTTGGCACAAAGAGGCACCATGCCCTTGTAGGATTATAAGCAATTTATGGATCTATGTGAGCAAAGCACATCAGAGGATAAGGAAAAAATGGCATAATTCTACCCACATAACATGGCCCTAACAGACATGAATGTGTGGGACCCCAATGCCAGGCTAGGGGACATGAAACTAATGGCCATGGATTCATGGATGAACCATGAAGAGTTGAGGGCAGCGAGAATAAGAAGATTGATGATAAAAGAGAAGAATGAGCCATTAATGATAAGAGTTGAGCCATCAGATCTCGTGGTACTCATCATCACACACAACCTGCTTGTCAATAATCCTTAGATTGCCCGCAGATATATAAGTTGTCAGGCACAAGCCATTGCACACTTTGAGGATATGCAAAGGCTACTTGGGGATGACTGTGTGCATGCATGCATGAGGAGATGGAACACCTTACCACACAGTATGTAGATAAAGGAATATCATTCCCCCATGAGGATGAAGGAGGCATTAAGAAGAGTGCCAATGTACAAGCGCTCCATGTAGACGTTGAAGGTCAACTGGATTGGCCTCAAACTGAGTCCCCCACTACTGTTAGGCATGCTGGAAGGAAAAAGAGAAGAAGAAGAGGAGGAGCAGTGGGAAGAGATAGACGGGAAGGCAGGATTCTATGACAAGGAAGAGTAGACCACATCAAAAGCTTGGGATGCTAGGGTGGCCACTAGGGCCATAAAAGATGAGGAGATGGACTAAGTTTCTCAAAGGATGAGCAACACCTTCAGTAGGGGGTTGATGATAAGCCTCATAAATGGGTAATTATATGGGCTCATTTTACCTCCTAACCTAGTCAAATCAACCACTCTCTTAGCTTATTACATGATTTTATGATTACATTTATGCTTATAGAGTGAGTTGAGTTAGTTATTGTGCCATGTGGTCTAATGTGTATTTAATGCCGATTATTGATGATTTTTGAGGTCAAAGTCAAGGATCCAGTGGAAAAATGGTACCAATAGCTTGAAGTGGAAAAGGGAGAGGACTTACAGGGGGGAATCCCCCTCATTTATTACTCCTCACTTCAAAGTCCCCTTCATTTAGCTCAGAGTACAGGCAGTCAAATAATGCATTAGAAGGCAACCAAGCAAGTGGAGGAGGACTGATGATTATCTCGAGCTTTGGGAGCGAAGCCTCCCTGATTTTAAGGAAGATGTTGGTAGCTTCATTTGTATAAGTATAGAGGCCTAGGGCCTCACTAGGGTCAGATTTTCATTAGATTTTTACTTATGTAAACTTTGCTCAACTTCGAGCTTATTATTTTGTGACAGCTTCATGTAATCTTGCCATTGTTTTTGGAAATAAAGATGGAATCCTTTTTGAGCTAGCACTGAGTTACGTCAGAGAGTTGAACCTCTTGGGTTAGGGCCCAATCCAAGTAGCCAAGCTCCTCTTTACTTGTATTTGTATGTTTTATTTCAGTTGTAGATTAGGTTGTTGTTAGATGTATTTCTTTTATGGTTAAGAATAGGTTGCTTTTGATGATTCAGTAGTTTGCTTCCATTTGTGCTTTCTATAGTGATAAAGAGAAGATTAAAAAGTCTAGCAAGAGTGCCTTGGCCTCTCTTCCTCCTTTTGGGACCATGATTTGAGGCAAAGACCCTCTTGCTGCCCCAAAAACATAGATTTTTCTCATTCATAGGACTTCTAGTGTTTGCAACTTTTTAGTAGGATAATAGTCTAGTTCTGTTTTGCTTCAAATATTCTTCATCATGCTCACTTATTTATTTTCAGTAGGATTCTTTCATGCTTTTCTCTCTTGCACCATTTCTCAGCATTTCCTTTCATAGATCATAGTTTAGACTAGTTTGATGCAGAACTCTGATTTTATAGATGCACTCATTTCTTTGCTTGTTTGATCTTATTGGTTGACTGTCAGTTCCTTTGCAACAGATCTCTTCTAGCAGTAGGTCAGCCTATCATCCATCACATCCTCCATCTGATCCATGCCCTACAGGTCGCCTAAACCTCACCTCAATTCTACCTTAGCATCCTGCATTTTTCCTAGGACTTCTTCCTCTTTCCTTGAGAAAATCCAATCATCTTTCTCTCTCCTGGTGGTTCATTGTAGACCATAGGTGCCCTAAAACCTCATTCAAACCTTCATCCACCTTTTTCACCCCCTCTCACACCCTCAAAGCAGTGAAAACTGATCTCGGCCTCCTCCTCTCGGCCTTCTATAGAATGTTGTTTTTCCTCCTGTAGATTTCCTGTCTCCTCCTGTAGATTTTCTTGTAGGCTTCCTTTTGAAGGCCGAGTGTGGGAAAATCCTCTAGAAGGCCACCTAAGACGTCCTAGGACCCATCCACACCATCCTACATCCCCTCAAGTCCCAAAACCACCCTCCAACGCCACCTATTCGCTGCCACACTCACACACAATAAATTTACATGCATGTCAATTTGACATAAAAATACATAAAAATCCAAAAATATGTTTTTTGCTTATTTACTTCCAGAAATAGCATAGTTAGATGTTGTTTACTTCCTTGAGTAGGTAATGGCATTCCTTTCATGGTTTTCATAGTGCTTTCTGCAAAAGTAGAATTAGTTGGCTAATTAGGATTTACTAGGTTTGCTTTACATTTCAACCTTTCTCCTTTCTATAGTTAGAGTAGCATCTGTAGAGTAATATTTCTTTCCTTCCATCACATATAGAGCTTCTTCTAGAATCCATAGAAGTTGGCTTGAGCTCCTAGTGATCTCG
>APFE031704534.1:28743-82078 GCA_000404065.3 Pinus taeda | reverse complement strand
AATCCATTGAAACCTCCTCCCAATGTTGGCTTGGAATGGATAAAGGTTGTAATAGTCCTGGGGTCTTAATTGTTTCAAATTTATTTTGTTGGCAAACCAAACATTCCGCCACAAACTTTTGAATATCCAATTTAAGGCCATCCCAAAAAAAATCCTCCTTAACGCCGTGGTAGGTTTTTAGAAATCCTGAGTGCCCTCCTAAGGGAGAGGTGTGCAATTCCCTAAGAATCTTTTGTTTGAGTTGTGAATTTTTACATAGTTATAAATGATCCTTGTACCATAATGAATCATTTTTCTAGTTAAATGTATCAAATGTACAGGGATCTTGTTGTATCTTTTGAATGAGTGCCCACACTTCCTCGTCATTCTTCCATTCATCCCTTGCTTCGTTTATCCAATCTGGTTGGATAATAGAAATGGCACAAAGAAATGCTTCCACATCCTCATGTGCATCTGCCACAAAATTTTGCTTCCCTTTTTTGTAGATGATTTCAAAGTCATAACCCAACATCTTTGTGACTGTGACCCATTTTGCTGCTCTTCTGAAGATAATCTTTGTTCTAAAAAGTATTTAAGACTATCATGATCTGTTTTTAGCTTGAAGTGTCTTCCCATTAGGTAGGGTCGCCATTTCTTAAGTGCATGTAGTATTGAAAACATTTCCTTCTCATAAATAGCTTTGTGTAAATACTTTCCTTTGATTGGACGAATTTCGAAAGAAACAGTTCTTTCTTCTTGCATTAAAACAACACCAATTCCATTTCGCGAGGCATCACATTCCACAATAAAGGTTTTTGTGAAGTATGGTGTAGCTAAGACTAGTGCTTGGCGCATTGCCTCTTTAAGATGTTCAAAGGCCTTCGTTGCTTCTGAAATCCATGAAAATGCATCTTTCTTCAATAATGTTGTTAGAGGTGCTGATATTCTCCACAAATTCTTAACAAACTTGTGATAATACCATGTCAACCCAAGAAATCCTCGTAGAAGCTTTAGGGATGTGCGAATTTTCCATTCCTTAATGGTTTTAATTTTTCTAGGGTCTACCTTAACACCTTCATGAGATAGAATATGACCTAGATATTCCATCTCTTGTACTCCAAAGAAACATTTGGATATTTTTGCATAGAATTGTTTCTCCTGCAATAGTTTGAGCACCATGTCAACATGTTGGACATGATCCTTCCAAGACTTGCTATAGATTAGTATATCATCAAAAGATACTAATGAAAATTTTCTAAGGAAGGGTTTGAAAATGGAATTCATCAAACCTTGAAATGTAGAAGACGCATTAGTAAGGCCAAAAGGCATGACAAAAAATTCATAATGACCCTCATGAGTTATAAATGTTGTTTTTGGAATGTCTTCAATCTTCATTCTGATTTGACGATATCATGAACGAAGATTCAACTTGGTGAAGTAAATTGATCCATGCAATTCATCCAATAATTCATCAATGATAGGAATCGGAAATTTATCTTTAATAGTGAGCTTGTTGAGCTCCTTATAATCTGGAGACATGCGCCATGATCCATATTTCTTGTGAACCAATACTGCTGGAGCAGAGAAATAAATTTGACTAGGTTGAATTATACCAACCTTTAGCATTTATGCAACCATGCGTTCAATTTCACTCTTTTGGACATAGGATATCTGTAAGGCCTGATGTTTGGAGGAACACTTCCTGGAATAAAATTAATAGCATGATCATAATCACGAATATATGGGAGGCCTTTGGGAGTCTCAAATAACTTGGAATGATTGTCCAAGACTTTTTGGACATTTGGAGAAATGGATGATTTTGAAGTGGGAACCTCTAATGAACATAATTGTGCAATTATGCCTCGTTCTTTCTTTAGAAGCTTTTTCATTCCGTTAGAGCTGATTATCTTTCCTGGTTTCCCTACGATACCCCTTAATTCAACTTCCTTTCCTTCTGAAGAGAATTTCATGAAAAGTTCTTGAAAATTAAAAGCTATTGTACCCAAGGATTGTAGCCATTGGACTCCTAATACAACATCAACACCACCCATTGGAATGGAAAGCATTGGGCTATTCAATACATATTCTCCCATGGATAGCTTGATATTATGGCACTTTCCTAAGCAATTTATGGTTCCTCCACTTGCGACCATCACTTGATACTCTGGTGCTGGATATAGGAAGCAATTCAATTCCTTGGCTATCTTACAATGAATAAAATTATGGGTACTTCCCGAATCAATCAACGCTACTACATTTTTATTCTTGGTATTCCCTTATATCTTGATAGTTTGAGGAATCATAATTCCGGCCAGTGCATTACAAGATATGGTCAAATTCATTTCTTCTTTTTCTAGGGTTTGTTCGTAGTGTATATCCTCTTATTTTGACGTTTCCTATTCCTTTTCTTCCTCCTCTTCACAATATATGTAAAATGATTTCTTCTCAACACACTTATGACCTTTAGTGTATTTGCTATCACAACTGTAACAAAGCCCTTTTGCTCTTTTTTCTTCCAATTGTTGTGTTGTCAACCTTGTAGGTTGTGGAGCTATGGGTAGCAACACTTCCATCTTTATGATTGTGAGTGGTAGACTTCCTTGTTGCCATAATTTTTCTTTCCATTTTTCTTGCCAACCTAAACGCCTTCTTCGATGAATCTGGTTCCCAAAGGCGAACCTCATATTGGATGTTATATTTTAAAGTCTCTATGAACACATCAATCCAATGCTACTCTAGAATATCTTTTACCCTTATATTCAACTTTTGGAAGTCCTCAATGTGCTCCATCATTGAACCCTTTTGTTTGAGATTTAACAATTGGCTAAAAAAAGTGTTGCTTTTTGTATCCTCATAATGTGGTATCATTTTATCTGAAAAAATAGCCCAAGTAACAATTTGTTTACAAGAGCAAAGCCATTGATGCCATACAAACTGATTTGGTTCCAAATATAAAGTTGCAATGCATACCTTTTGTGTGTTTTACACATTATGGAGATCGAAAAAATGCACCATCTGTAGTATCCATGTTCCGAGATCGTTGCCATCAAACTTCCTCATATCGATCTTTGGAACATGGTGTTTCTTCGATCCAATGTTAGAGTCTATGAAATCATGATTAACATTTATTTTCTTCTCGTCATGAGTTTCCTTTACTACCCTTTCTCCATTAGTAAGCATTTCTTGTAGAAACTTTGTCAAATATGTCTTCAAATCTTCCATGCCTTTCTTTAAATCATCCATCTTAGCTTCCGCGCCATCCATCTTAGCTTCCACGCCGTCCATCTTAGCTTCCACATCATTCATCTTAGTTTCTACAACTTTATTTAAACCATCCATATTAGCTTCCACGCCATACATCTTAGCTTCTACATCTTTCTTTAAACCATCCATGTTAGCTTCTGTTACTTTTTGTGCGAGTGAAATTTGTTGCACTTGGTCTTGGAATTTTGATATATCATGTTGCATTTCTTCCTCTTCTTCATGAGTCATGCTAGATCTTTTAGGCTACTTACTAGGTGTTTTCATTTTCTTTCTTCAGGGAATCAATTACCGATAATAATGCTTCACTATGCCCTTTGAATTCCTTCAAACTAATTTTTCAAAACAAGCTTATGCAAAAATTAAAAAAAAACCTACACAAATTTTTTTCACTTTGTAGGAGCTCGATATTGAATTTGATGTATATTTGTAATTTTGGATCTCCAAGGTCTGAAATTTCTTCTTGTGATAACCCTCTAAGTAATATTTCTAACCCCACAAGTCTGATCAAGATTGGATTCTCCAATGAAGAGCTATTCCAAATCTCCCACGATGACCTGAGTATAGACTCGTTCAGTAGAGCGAACTTGTACGACGTGTTGCGGGTCAATGTTTCAACTTTAGGTTCTGAAAATGATATGCAAAAATCTATAGTCTATCCTCTTTCTGTAACTTCTTACGAAACTTCGATTTGATGCTCAAAGCAAAAGTTATGACTATTTTCCCAAGGTCACCTGTTTGGAATGTAATTCGAGGGTCTACAAAATCCCTAACTTCCTCAAATTATATCTCCGAAAAATATAGCCATTAAAGATCTAAAATTAGGGCTCGAGGTTCAATGAGATTTTGTCTCAATTTTTTTTTTTTTTTAAGCTTCTTAAATGTTGCAGAAAAAAAATTATAGTGAAAATTCGACGATGACTTGTTTGGAGTAGCAAAACCCTAGAATCCAAAGCTCTCATACCAAATGCTATGAAACCAACTCACAAAAAGATAGAAAAGATAGATCAATGCCTTAGAAATAAGTATCTTCGAGGGGGAAACCTCCTTTACATTACATAAATGAACAATTCTTAGATGATTCAAATGACAAAACCTCCTTTATATATAGGATTCTAAGGGGTCACAATATAACCAAAGCCGACCTAACAATAATAATATAAAGACACAATAATAACAATATGGGGACAATAGGGGCACAACAATAAAAATAAAGGATACGTCGACAATAGTAATGGGGGAATCACTAGTTTATTATAGGGACCTAACACAGATCAATTGGGGTAGTTGAAATACCTAGTTTCAAATTTGTTTGAACAAGTAAAGGTAACTCTATATGATTCATCATTAGCTTGATGTCATATTGTACTTTCCTCTCCCACTTGGAAAATAAGGACCATTCCAATGTTCCTTTTTTCCATGCATGGACTGAACCAATGATGAAAATAAACATGAGAATTGAAACTCCTATAAATGCATATATACCACGTACACTAGAATTCATAGCCCATAGGAGAAAGGGAGATTGTTCCAACATCAAGAACAATAAGAACTGGAGAGAACATATAATGATCTTAGATAGGATCCAAGTATCTCCCCACCAGTTCGATCCTTAATTTGTAACTAGTAGTCTAGTTCTTGACCAATGGGAGCTAAAGCTCTCGAAATAAAGGAGGAAAGAATAGGTAGGAATGAGACTAGATATTAAAGAAAATATCCAACCAAAAAGTATTATATTCGGGAAATAGGAACATGAATATACTCCTTTGAAATAGATGAAATTATTATATTTTTACGTCAACTTCTTCATTATTATCCCACCCACCATGATGGAAGAGCAAAGACCGAAAAATAAATACAAATCAATTCTAATTGATTCACTAACCAAGCCGACCTAACAATAATAATATAAAGGCACAAAAATAACCATAGAGGGATTCTATGGGGCACAAAAATATTAACAAGCGATACAACTACAATATTAATGGGGGCATCACTAGTATTATAGGGACCTAACAGGTCTATTTGGGACCTTATATTGGGGAGCTCCCATGTATGTTGGCAATATCCAACATCGTCCACATTTTGACACTAGAAGGAGGGAAACCAATTTCTTATGGTTGATAACTCCACACACCCAAATCATTCTTATTCTCGACAAGGTGGCAACATTTTGAGAATTATTCCAACCATGATTCCCAAAGCAGGAGGATCTTCTCCGCTTGGGCCGAAATAAACTTGCGAAGTTACTTATAAACATATCTAGGAAATTCGGCCTATAACTTGTCAGTACACAAAGGCTATTGGATTAATTCCTAGAATGCAGAATCTTTCATACTTTCCGAAGTAGAAAGAAACGACAAGTACCATAATATTAATTTCTATAGTGGAATATTTGGTCTTTTCCACCATTGAAGAGTTGGCAGAATTCGAAAATGACATAGTACATCAAGAGCATCTTCCACCTCTTAACAAAGGGTACGAGGACGACATAGTTGTTTTTTCCAATGACCTCTTTAACGAGTTTGAGAGTGAAGATTCCTAAAACTCTGATAAAGAGGAATAACATAGAGATGAGAACATGTACAATCATGATTTAGATTGGATGGCCTAAGGACCTCTTGCTCTTTTGGAGAATTTAAATAAGATGCCAAGACATCTGGAAAAGTTATTTTCAAAAGTATGATCTAGATAAGAAGACAAAGGGATAAGACCACCTTAATGAATTTTACATGCATCTATGAATGTTGGAGGTAAGGTATGATGATGTTTCTTACAAACTATTCCCTTATGCATTAGAAGGTAGAGCAGCAACATGGTACCACCGTTTGCCCATCAATTCAATCCATGCCTGGAGGGAGTTTAAAAAGTTATTTCTTGATAATTTTTCATATGAGAAGACTCTCGCCATGTTACTTAAGGATCTCAGAAGCATGACTATGGGGGAAAAGAAAAAAGTGAAAGATTTTGGTAAGAAATTAAATCATATATTGAATAAATTTCCTCAAGATATGCAACCAAATGATTCAATCGCTATTGATTATTATACCACTGCATTTCCTACAAGTATTTCCCAAATTGTAAAGAGATCTACAAAGGCCACACTGGCATTAAACTTTCCAGAAGCAATTTCCATTGAGAAGGACTTGCATGTGATTGGAGTCATTATGGATGATGATGAATCTAAGGACTCCAAAGAAACTAGTAGGAAGTCACAACATTCTTATAATAATGCTAAAGAAAAGGAATCATCAAATATCAAAATCTTGAATAGGATGGTGAAGAGACTCACCAATGAAATTTCAAAACTCAAAAAAGGTAAATTGAGACTTCTACTAGTAACAAGCCTCCCAAGTCCTTTCCTTTTGGAAGGATCAATAGTAATAACAGCAACTAGCCTACCAATTATGTGCAAATCTCAAATGTTGTGATGAATATAGAAAGCATCAACATGGATAGTTAATGTTTGTTCCAGTAGGAATATCACTCAAAAAAATAGATTCCCCTAGTGGAACCACAACATGAACACTCTGGTTGTGCACATTGTGGACTCTCTTTTAGTAGATGAGGAGGATGAGAAAATAGAGGAAACAAAATAACCTTCAACAACTAAAGAAATAAAAGGTATTGGACATGTATGGAATGCATATAAGTGTATCTACAACAATGATAAGAAGAATTCTGAAGTACCACCATAGAATGAGCCCCATCCTCAGAAGAAAATTCACCGATACAATTTAAGGAGTAAAGGGCCCATCTTTGAAGAGGAATTGAAAAGGCATAAATTAAAAGAGAAGTTTCTAAGGAGAATCTCACCATGTGTAAATCTTGCTTAAAATACACAGAGTAAGTTTGGGGATGCAACTAAGTCCAAGAAAAATTCTTCCAATAACAAGAGTAAGTCTATCATTCCTGAATTGTTGAATAAAGCCACCACTCTAGACACTATAGCATTACCCACAATAGATGAAACAATAAATTATAATGTTGTGGAAGATATGAAGAAGATGTGAGCCAAAATTTCTATTTATGATCTGCCAAAGATTATGGTCCAACATGAATTTATTCTCCTTTTCGCAACCTTCGACAGGTGATAAGTCTTCCTGTTATAGACATATTTGGGCACTGCAACCCCAATCACATATGTCCATAAACCAAGGGATTATAAACCCCTAAGAGTGTTGTTACATACCCTAAAATATCAAAGTCAACTCATTACATCATTTCCCAGAAGTTCTCCCTGAAAAACTACTCAGAACTGGTCAAAACTGGACCATACAGGCTGCTTAGTGCTAAGGGTGCGATGCATACTAAAAATCCCTTCTATAGGGTGTGATGAGCGAGAGCAGAAAAATGGCAGAGGTAGTTTGTTGGGTGGAAACTCAAAGAATCTTCTAGAAACTGCTCATATGACACTTGCCTCTCTGAACTCGCCCAGCAATGAGTAAGAGATCATGAAATCTTCAAGTGGAACCAAGAACTATTAGTTAAAAGACACTAATCAAAATCCTAGAAGTTGACTCACCCCCTTGCAAATATCTATATATGGATCCCTCATCCTAGAGATCCAGAGGCTGGAATTTTGTAATTTGTAAGGAAGTGTTGTTGGTTTCTATTTGAGACATTGTATTGTTGGGTGATCTAGATTTTCATGAGGTGAAGGGGGCTTTCATGCTAGGAGGATGGCGCTGGATTAGACAACTTGGTTGTAATTCTCTCTTCTACTACTTCTATCAATAAAGCTATTTGCGTTTTCCTCCATATACTTGTATATTTCTGAATCTTGTATTTGTGTATTCATTTGTATGGTTAATGTACATCTGATTCTACATTGTTTATGGTTACAGATCTCTATACTTTGATGGTATTTTGCTGCTTTGACTCTACAAGTGTTCTTTCAAGTAGGACAAGTGAGAAAGGAGTAGCGAAAGCTCTATCAAGGGAGAGAGGAAACAAGCAAGGATCCAAGTGAAAGACTGAGGTTGGTACTCTCTGCTTCTCTCTCATCTATATTTCATAAAGGAAAACACAAGTCAATTTAAATTGTTTGTTTCTAAGATAGCTACTCATCTTAGTGGGACTAGTAGATCTAAATAGACACTAGTTTTCCTGGAAACAAAATGGCGACTCCGCTGGGGAGCAAATAGTTTGTTTGTTTGTTACTATGTGTTTGCTTTATAAACTACAGACGGAGCCTGAACTTAAGCCAGCTAGCCTTCGAACTGCATTTTCCATGCAAGTGAAAAGTAGATCAACGCTGCTTTAGTAAATCTTCGGGTTGGTTTATGAACTAAACATTTGACTTGCAAACATCCTAAGTGCCCTAGTGGTAGCTCAATAACCTCATTAGATCAGCCCCTATACTTTGTGTTTACTGCCTATCATAAGCTCAACCAAAATCCCTGAACTTAGCTGCAAACTGTGAGTGAAAACCAAGCTGAGTCTCATCCTTGGACCATCGCATTGTCTCTCATTGGCAGTCTAGATGCATTGTACCTCCCATGTGCTGCAGGTGAGATGCATCCCTATTTCCCTTAAGGTTAGGTGCGATGATTGAGTGAGACTGTTTCTGCCTCCAGATTTTGGTTTTTCCTTCACTGTTTTCAACTCTATTTAGTAGTTTTGTTGTCTATGATCAATATATCACTGTTGAAACTCCCTTCCTTTACATTATTCAACCTCCATTGATAAGGAATTGTGAATGTTTTTTAATGTATTTTCATCATTTACAGTCCTCCTTTGCAAATAGTAGCTTAATCGAATTGTCGTCTTTTGATTTGAAAGTGTCGCAACTGTCGTTTTCAGTCAAGAAAAGAGTGTCGTAAAATCTTCCTCTTTTAGATAGTTGATTGTACTTTTGCCATTATATTTGATTTGAATTGTAGGGAAAATTTTAAGAATCATCCTAAATTTATATGTAAAATAAATGGGCTAATCCCCATGATACATAGGAAAAATGGGAGGTGATTTTATCAATAATATAATATGTATATATAATCTTTTAGTGAATCTCTCACCAGATTATGTTATCTTGTACAGTGATGGATAATCTTTCACTGAATTATAAAATCTTGTAAGATCTTGGCAAATCCTTTACTGAATAATAAAACATTGTGAAGTCTTGGTGAATGTTTTGTTAAAGTATGAAACCATATATGATAATAAGAAAACATATTCATTAAACTGTAATATACTAACATACATGTTTGGAAAAAGAAGCATAATTTTCTCTTCCTACAAACAATGTTCCAAGTTTCAGTGGCCATGTTTGTCAAGGTTCTTACAATACACTCTTTCATATCCTTCTATTAGGTTTGATAATATTCCACAACAAAGTTCTTGTATGTGTTGATATTGACAACGAGTTCTGTCATGGTAGGAGAGATTATCTTTTCTCTACAACTTTTGTCAAGCTACCACTTTTTTCAAGTTATCAAATTTCTTTCTTATTCCATAGACTCCAAGTGTGAGATAAAGAAAAATACATCAAGTTTGTTTACCCTAACACGCCAACAAGTAGCAAGCCCCAACTATATTATATAGGAAAGTATTAGGTATCCCAAGGGCTTGAAGGGGATCTAATTAAAAGAAGAGACCATTGTGAGAATCATTCCAATCAATATATGAATATATAAATATAGATTTATTATTAATTTTAATTGGAAATCTTCAATTAAATAATAAAATTTAATTACGTCTCTCCCAATCTAAATTGCTTATTATCATAATTCACTACCCTCATAGGTTTCGCATTTTTTAACAGCGTTGTAAGATGTAGATTAATTTCCTTTTTGGTGAACAATCTCCACCTTTTAGGAAAATATGGTGCAGTGGCTCCAACCCCTACAGATAATTAGGACAAACTAAGAATAGCACAGAAGATGAAAGGTTGTACAAACCAACTTATTTTTCAAACAACTAATCCAATATCAGTACCTAAACTTTTTCATGAAGATATCATATTGAGAATGTTTGAAAAATGGTGGGAAATCTTATATGAGGGTGATGCGGAAGGAGTGATAAGGTTTCATTGTTTTGATTTTTTTTTGTTAAATCAAAAAAAGCTAAAAATCAATATTAATGGAGATATTGGAATTTTTTACTAAATTTTGTGAAGTGACTAAATGTAGCTTTAACCATTCACCTTAAGATGTTTTTACAATATAATTTCCTAAGTCTATTTAATATCTTCATTATCATAAAAACCAACTATGTCCATCTTAACTCCACATCTACCACTCTAAGGGGGATGAAATCTATTTATCCCTCTGAGCACTTGGTAGACCCAGAATTAAGATGGATCTAAGATGATTGAATTTCCCCTTTAAACAGTCTATGCTCACATGAATACCATGGTATTACCATGGGTCAATACCATGGGCTATCATATCCTAGAGCTTAAAAATTACTATTAGTAAGTTATAAAAATTAATAAAATTAATAATTGATTTTTATTTTATTTTTTATTTTAACCAAGTTAAAATGTTTAACATACATTAAATTACAACATCAATTTTTATTCTTGATCCACCAAGCCCTGAGAGGGATCAAACATTTTTTCACTCTATGTTAGATTGCTTATCACAATATTTGATACCTCTCGGGGCTTAGTAGATCCAGAGTAAAGATGGATCTATGCTGGTTTAATTCCCCCATTTAAATAGCCTACATTCCACATGAATACCATGGGTCAGTACCATGTTCCCTTTTTACTTTTATTATGGTATTTGGCCCATAGTATTTTTCCCATAGGTTTCACCTAAATATAACACATTTTTTGAGTGTTCCTAAATATAAGGTGACTTATGGAGTAAATATAAAAAATGTTTTATTTGTTCACCATACCTCTCGCTTATTTATATTTTTATTAATTTACCATACCTCTTTTACAAATATGGTATTTGGCCCATAGGATTCACTTAAATAAAACCTCTCTTTTGAACTAAGGGTTATGGACTAAATATAAAAAGAGGTTTTATTTATTTACCATACCTCTAGTTTATTTATATTTTTATTTATTTACCATACCTTTTGAGTAAGTACAAAAAGAAGTTCTATTTATTTACCATAACTCCACTTTATTTATATGTTTATTTGTTTACACACTTGCATGTATATAAGGTGGCTTATGGAGTAAATATAAAAAATGTTTTATTTATTTACCATACCTCTCATTTATTTATATTTTTATTAATTTACCATACCTCTTTTATAAATATGGTATTTGGCCCATATGATTCACTTAAATAAAACCTATTCTTGAAAATTAGGGCGACCGGAAGGTTGTAACTCCTAATTTCAAGGGCTAAATTTACCCTTTTTACCCTCTCCCTTAAAATAAGGTGGGCTATTTGAGGCTATTTGTAAAAATGTACTATGATACAAAATATTCGCCCACTAAAAATTTAAAACCCCTTAATTTCACCAAAGGGCGAACATTCGCCCCTAAAATTTTCCATGTTGAATTGTCAATTCTTCGAAGTGTCAAAAGCAATTTTCCATTCAAAAGTGAAAGTGTCATTTTAGTCTTCCTTTAACTTTTTGAGAAGAAATTGCTAAAGTGTCGCTTTGAGGAAAGTAATTCAGATCTGTACTTAGTTTTCTTTTTGTCATTCTCACATTAAGAAAGCGAAAAAACAAATACATGCATGTGCATTTGCATTTAGACTGCATGCGGAAATTGATTTAGGAAAGTGCATTTAGTGTGTGCTCTCTGCTCTATGTTGAAAGAATTTTACTCTTCTTTCCTTAGTAGCTAGGATTTTCATTGCTAAAAAAAAATAAACGACTATTTATCATCTTAAATTGCATATTTAGGAATTGTACATCTACATCACGCCGTGAACCTTGAAAGGAAGACTTCTTAAGAAAGATCAACTGTAAAATAAACCTCAATGAACATAAAAATTATTTGGAACCTAACGCACAACATCTAGAAGTCTAGGCTAGAGACATATTCCGACATCATAAAGACTGGTAACTATCGTTTTCATCGTAGGTTGGGTGATTCCTCCTCTTTGATACAACAAGTGCCAGTACGAACTTGTGCTCCCACGTACCGTTGAGTATATATTGGGAGACCACAATAGGCTGATATCCGTTATCCTTAGGAAGTTGTGTCTGCCGCCCTATCGGTCGCAATGCACTGAACACAACATTTGGGAAGATTGATTATCGTACATAAAGTCCTTGGTAATTTCTCTATAATTTACCACCGAGGTGTATATTGCAGTTTTGTGATTGGTTTGGTAATCCTCTATCTAGACTTCCAGAGTAGTCCTTTCATTCCTTTTCAGACTCCTTAAAAGAAAATTTCCATCTGAGCACTTGTCACTTTAGGCTCATTAAAAATCGAAGGCGAATAGAGTCATCTTTAGCTTTTACTCGACTCTTAAAAATTTAAAAAGCAAGTTGTGTCAAAGAATCATAAAATTTATTTTAATCAGAATAACATCACTGTTCCCTTGTTGGTCTTAGGTTGAGAAAATGGAGTCCACCAATCAAGGATTTCCCCTTGGGGGGAATCCTAGTCCTTTCTCTTCTTGGGGAGATATTGGTGCTCCATACATGACTACATTGTCCCTTCCAGGACTCACAATTGACCTGCTAGTATGGCTATTCTCGACCTCTGTCATTCAAAACACCATAATTCCTGAGCAATCAAATCAACAACCAGATGATACTGGAGTTGCTCCCCCACCTTCTACTTCGTTTGTTTCTCCCTCTCCTTCTTCCTCTTCTCTTGGTGAAACTAATAACACTAAAAACCAAGCAACTGATAAGAAGAAGAAAGGGAAGGAGAAGAAGAAGAAGGAGCCAATGATGAAAAGGGGCAACCATGCATCGTCTGGAAAAAATCCACACACTGCACCATCCAAACCCAAATCTTCATGTGTCATTTGCAAAGGAGACCATTATCATCAAGATTTTCCTTGCATCCCACGGATCCTGAGGGACTGGTCTCCCCGATTGCACAATCTGGTGTCTTCAACCTCTGTCAATCATGTTGAGAGTACACCATCAACTAGTGAAAATGAAGTCAATGGACAAAAAGGAAGATCTAAATTTCCTTGTAGGCTGTGAGACGATGATCATGCCCTCCAGCGTTGTCCCTTCCTGGACGAAGCTAAAAGAGTCTTGGATAACCATCCTGCTTCACCATAGCGACTTCCTCCTATATACAAGAAACTCTTGCCAAGTCCATCACTAGTTGAAAATCTGACTGACACATCTTTTTTGTTAGTCAAAACATCTATCATTGAAGATAAACCCTCTGAGTCCACACCAGACCAAAGTTAACAGGTCAAAATGGCAGTCGACCCAGTCTTGTCTTCAGAAGGTCCACCTTCAGATGATACAGTCTCCAAAGAGAATGAGAATGACACCGTTCAGTTCTTTTTGCCAACACAGAATCCGATGAACATGGGGGCAAACTACCCGTTCCTTTACTGTAGGATGGAAGTTCCCCATTTCAAGAGATTCATTCGGCCATTTATTTGGTCCCTCCTCTAAGCAATCTAGTCGTTTCCTTCAATTGGAATCTACTAGCAGGACCCCGCCTTCCATCTAATGTGCCATTCAGAATCATAGTACAAGTGTATAGAATGATCATGGCTGGCACTATCATAGATGAAGGGGCTTCCATGAGTATCCTTTCCTCAACTGCTTAGAAGTGCTTGGTTCGCCATCACTTCTGCTTGAGATTCGAAATTTGTCAGGATTCAATAAAGGAACCAGTCGACCATTAGGGATCCTTCCAAATGTTCCTATAACTTTGAGAAGGAAAAACGCTCACTTGAACTTGATGGTAGTCCAAGGGCCTCTAGATTACAATCTACTCCTTGGACGTGACTACATTTATAGCATGGGAGCTATTGTTTCCTCACTCTTTCGAGTAATGTGCTTCCCGTATGAACGCAGAATGGTCCAACTCATTGAACAGCTTTCATTCCCCGGTTCAAACACATCTACTAATCAAATGCCATCCCTAAATGGTCTTTTTGCATCGGGAATGTCTCATTAACCTCCAGTCCGTCCGCCTGATGACTGCGCGTGATTCGGTGAATGTGACTAAACCCAGGGAGCACGCGCCCTGGCCTAATAAAGCAGGAAAACCCTAGATATAAGATATGTTTCCTCATAGGATATATGACCAATCTGACACACCCGTCCATTTAGCAAAATGGGATCAGTCTGGAATAGGATTTCCTCGTCGAAGGTTATGTGATTGGAAGCTCACACCATTCACCTTTGTCTATTTCGATAGACAAAGCCAAGGAAGTGTTTTGGATGCTACGTGGACAAAACAACCTTGCATTAATGTAAGAACATCCATATGGTAACCTAGAAACTCTCATTTCTTTTGCTTGGGGGCATGCAAACCTTTGCATGTGAGTGAAAAGCGACCTTTTATTTTCTTATTTTGTAGGCTCTCAACCCTTTAACCTCGTAGCTCGGTCGTTTCTAGCTTGCATACAAAAGGGTCCGAAGCAAATTTTCGCATGGAGTAAACTCCCTAAAAATGAACCTACCAATGAGAGACATCCTTATTAGATTATTGGCATGAGCAGGTTCATGTGAAGTTCAAGCTCGTTAAAAAATAAACCTAGCAATGAGCATATGTTCCCCCAAAGTTCAAGCTCATTAAAAAATGAACCCACCTTCGGTAAATAACCTTTGTGATTGCATTGCTATCAGCCTTTTGAGCCTTGGTCGTGTTCTTACCATCACTTCCACTCTTTTAGCCGATCATTCGCCTCCACTTGATTTTTTACCCTTTTGAAGAATAGCTACGATGAGTGATTCTATTAGCCACCTTCGTTACACTTCCATGATTGAAAAGTTCCAAACTTACCTGGAACCAGCTGCAACCCGAAAACATCACTCATTCCTGAAACATGAGTCTCTTTTAAGTTCTTTTTAGACTCATAACATATAAAAATATTACTGAGAAATTGGCCTCTCCAGCTTGTTAAAGTGATTGGAAGTGCCATCCCTCCTCTATATTTTAATCTTTTTGGACCTGAGGGATCATTACGCAAAAAGATCGAGCGCTTGTCTTTTTCAGCTCGCTAAAGTGATCGGAAAAGTCATCCCTTTCGTATTATTTTATACTTTTTCGGACTTAAGGGATTATACTACGAAAAAGGACTACTGGAGTTTCCTTTCCGTCTCTTTTCAGACTCTCTAAAACTGAAAAGGACTGAGTTATCTTTGTCATTAAACTCGTTAAAACAATAGCGACAAACTTGTCCATATGGACAACAGCGAGTTTCACTGTGGCTAGGCTTGCTAAAACATAGCGACAAGTTTTCCTGAAGGGAAAATTATAGAAAAAGAATATGTTATCCTCCTCAAGCTTGACAAAAATAAAGAGGTATTGTTCAACAATGACTGGGGAAAAAGGGAAGAAAACTTGAGAACTTCATTGGTAGCAGGTCGCTCTTGAACATGACACTTTCACTCCATCACCATGATTGAGTTGGGTTGGGTTATTCCATTCACTGGTCATCTCACCATTGGTCCTCCGTACCATCCATTTTTGGAGTTAACGCTACCAATCCATTTTAGTGTCGCTGATATGCTCAAGAGAAGTCACTCAGAGAATTCACCAACCTAGCTAATGCCTCATCCATTGCAATACCTTTACGCTCCATTCTTTCATGATCGCCACCCTGAACCGTGTATCATCAGATCGTTTTCACCTCCACAAAATCATTTGCTCCATTTCATGTCGTAGACGTGGGATTCATTAAGCCCCTCCTACGATGGGTCACTTCTTGTCGACATCAGCTCATTATCCAAGAAGTTGACTTAGGAACAACACTTTCAGTACTTTGAAGCTTGCATGCCTCAATGGCAAGTTTCTCACTTCCAGTGACAAGGTTTACATCAATGGCCTTTGACTAAAATATTTTGCCTGGTGTTCGACATCAACTCATGTATTCACACCACATGAATTGTACTGTAGTACCTTGAGGGTAATTATCATTATCGGTGATTCCTCTCATGCCTGTTAACAACTTACATCATTGGCTGGTAATCAGGTGATGTATTTCCATGTTCGACACCAGAACATTTTTTCACATGGATGCACTTGTACTTTGGGTGAAGATTGAACGAGTTTGAAGACCATGGATCTAGTTTCATCCATCTGGGCTGCGATATATTCAAGAAAATAAAGACTTCAAATGTACTCCATAGCTGCACAGATAATCATCCAAGCTAAGGGATGATGGCTCTACCAGAATCATTAGTCTGCCACATAGACAATTGTCTATCATATGTACCTGAAAATGAATTTATAAAGCTGAGCATGGGAATTCCTGCTTCAGCTAGATCATGAAAATATTATGAAGATAATGTAGTTTATTGTATCATATTACAGGTCACCTTCCAACTTGGAAAACCTCGGATCCTCATGATAAAACATTTCACCTAACATCAGAAGATTTACGACCTCATGCTTTAGGGGGAAACTGTTATAGACATATTTTGGCATTGCAACCCCAATCATATATGTCCATAAAATAAGGGCTTATAAACCCCTAAGAGTGTTGATCCACACCCTAAAATATCAAGGTCAACTGATTACATCATTTCCCAAAAGCTCTCCCTAAAAAACTACTCAGAACTAGTCAAAACTGGACCATATAGGCTGCTCAGTGCTAAGAGTGCGATGCATCTCACTTGTGACACACAGAGGGTGTGATGCATACTAAAAATCCCTTCTGTAGGGTGTGATGAATGAGAGCAGACAAATGGCAGAGGCATCTTGCTAGGTGGAAACTCAAAGAATCTTCGAGAAACTACTCATATGACACTTTCCTCTTTGAATTCGCCCAGGGATGAGTAAGAGATCATGAAATATCAAAGTGGAACCAAGAACTATCAGTGAAATGAAACTAATCAAAATCCTAGAAGCTGACTCACCTCCCTGCAAATATTTATATAAGGATCCCTCATCCCAGAGATCCAGAGGCTGGAATTTTGTAATTTGTAAGGAAGTGATGTTGGTTTCTCTTTGAGACATTGTATTTTTGGATGATCTAGCTTTTCATGAGGTGAAGAGAGCTTTCATGTTGGGAGATGGTGTTGGATTAGACAACTGGGTTGTAATCCTCTCTTCTACTACTTCTATCAATAAAGCTATTTGAGTTTCCTCCATATACTTGTATATTTCTAAATCTTGTATTTATGTATGCATTTGTATGGTTAATGTACATTTGATTCTACATTTTTTATGGTTATAGATCTCTATGCTTTGATGGTATTTTGCTGCTTTGACTCTACAGGTGTTCTTTAAAGCAGGAGAAGTGAGAAAGGAGTAGAAAAAGCTCTATCAAGGGAGAGAGGAAACAAGCAAAGAGCCAAGAGAAATATTGAGGTTGGTACTCTCTACTTCTCTCTCATCTATATCTCATAAAGGAAAACACAAGTCACTTTAAATTGTTTGTTTCTAAAATAGCTATCTGTCTTAGTGGGACTAGCAGATCTGAATAGACACTAGTTTTCCTGGAAACACTTCCTCCTCTTAAAAGGTGTTAGGTAACTCTTCTGGTCCCCTTGAATCTGTAGTGAATGCTTTAACATTAGAACCTAAGACTCTGTGCCCCCGTTTTTTATCAACATTTGAATTTTTGAATTATAATGTCCATAATTGTTTAGTTGACTCTGGTGCATATGTAAATGCAATTCCATTATATATATATATATATATATAGATATATGCAAAATGGGAGCAAACCAATGCACAAATTATTCGGCTCAATAGGTCTCTGGTCCGGGCTTTTGATGAGCTTAGGAATGTGCTTATAATATTATCAAAAGATGATCGAGTTCACTAATGTTTAAATATTGTAATTGTGGACATACCAGAAGCCTATGGTGTACTACCTAGCAAAGAAAGGTCTAGAAAATTATAGTGATATTTTGCAACAGACTAGTCACATTTGTGGCTTCCATATAAGGTCAAGAATAATCATATGCAAGTGAATACTGAGTCATACATGAAACACATCGTGACACCACTTGAAGGCCACAACCAACATCTTTCTTTTTCTAATGTAATTTTTAGGAATTTCTTTCTTGAAACTGACCTCGGGTGCTATGAGGGATAACCATAACCCTTTCCAATAGGTAAACAATTGGAACTTCTTCCATGTTCTCAAATTGAGAAAATGGTTCAAAGATGTAGGATAACTTCGGAGCATATTGTATTCTTACAGACCCACACAATAAGAAGCATATACTTTCATGGCATCTAGAGTTTGAGTGTACTAATAATACAACTGAATACGAAGAACTCATGCTTGGGTTAAAAAATTCATTCGAATTGAAGGTAGAAGTTCCCAAGGTAATTCATGATTCATAGGTATTTACATGATGGGAATGTCACACTATCTGTTGTGTCTCACCACATTTTAAAAAATACCAGTAGGAGGTGTGGTTCTTAATTAGTCATTTTAAAGATTTTAATATTATTTTTGTTCCTAGACTTAGAAATGCCGCAACAAATGCATTAGCAAATGTAGTTGCTAGGATTTCGCCATTAAAAAATGGTATTTCTATTGAAATTATATATAAACCATCTATACCGAAAAATTTCACCAACTTATGTATTTTCAATGACAACCAACATATATTGCACTTTATGGCTAATACAGATGTATTCAAAGACACTGCCATAGATGAGGATGAGCACAATCAGGATTTACAAGATGTATCTAATGCAAAGAAAGGAAACACTATGCCTAAGGGTGTGGTGTACCTAGAGAATTTATATTATGTGCATGACCAATTTAGAAGACCAACTAATACAAAGACTTAGAGCTCAAAGCTGTCATTTGAACAAGTCAATCTTAGGACCCAAGAAGATCCGAAGTATGTGAAGCTTGGTACATGTTGTTATCCATAGGAATGATAGGAATTTATCCATTTATTTAAACAGTACTATGATGTATTCACATTTACATTCTAATATTTAAAGAGCTATGACACTCATATCATTCAGCACATGATTCCTATAAAACAGGAGGTAAAGCCTTTCCAACAAAAGTTACGAAAATTTCATCCAACAATGGAACCCCTTATCCAAAATGAATTCAGAAAGTTGTTGGATGATCATATAATCTTCAAAGTTATACATTCCACTTAGATATCCAATATGGTCTCAGTCATAAATAATGCTGGTGAAACACGTCTATGCGTTGATTTCAGAAATCTCAACTAGGCTTCCGATAAATACAATTACCTAATGTCATCCATGGAGTAGATCCTTCAGAGAATATCTCGATCTGAAATGATTTCACTACTAGATTATTTCTTATGTTATAATCAAGTGCTATTAGTGGAACCATACAGGTTGAAAAATACCTGTTGGAATAAATGGGGAACATTTTCCTTCAAGAGAATGTCATTTGCGCTCATAAATGCAGGTGCAACTTTCCAAAGAGCAATGGAAATTTACTTTTGTGGCCTTATAGGTCAGAACATTGTTGTTTAATTCAATGATGTTCCTATGCTATGAAAGAAAATATCAGATCATGTACATCATCTAAAATAGAGTTTCAAATGGTGTTAAAAGTATGGGATCTATCTGAATCCCAATAAGAGTGTCTTCAGTGTGTCCAAAGGGATTCTACTAGGGCACATCATTGAGAAGAATGGAATTAAGATTTATCTTGAGAGGGCCAAATCTATCACGTAGATCCCTTTCCTAGTGAATAACAAAGCCATGTAGTCTTTCTGAGGAAAAATCAACTTCCTAAGAAAATTCATCTCTGGTTATGCTCAGATAGTCAAACCCATACAAGAGATGATCAAAAAAGACACAATATACAAATGGGACAAAAGAGAGAAAGACACCTTTTCTCAAGTTAAGCAGGATATTACCAATGCAACCACACTTTTTAGTCTAGGGAAAGATTTCCTTCTTTTTACATTTACTTCAGATTCATTGATTGTGGTCTTGTTAACTCAAAAGAAAATGGAAGGAAATGAGCGGCCTATCTCTTTTATGAGTGCTAGTATACAAGGGCCAAAATTAAATTATCATACCATTGATAAGAAAGCACATGTTGTATACAAGGAATTTAAGTATTTTATGCCCTATTTGATAAAATCTCACACCATTATATTACCTCATCCAACAGTAAGAACATTGTTCATCTAGCAAGAGTTTGGTGAGAAGAGGGATAATTGTATGCCCTATCTTCAAGAGTATGATATGGATTTCAAACCATTTCATACCATAAAGTTTCATGGCTTATATAAGCTAGATGCTAAAGTAAGGGATGTTCCTTAATAAGAACTGTCAGGATGGGCGTAGGAGATCGAAATATATAATATTGAACATTTTCCTTAGTCAATGTCTATAATGCCTTAGTATGAAAATTTACGACAATTTTTAGAGCATGGGACCTTGCCCTCATACTTGTAAAATAAAAAGAGAGGGAAATTTGTTTAAAATATTAATATTACCAATTAGTGCACGGAGTTTTTTCCAGAAGCACCACAATGGTTTCCTTCTGAGATACATGGAGCCGCAGTATACAAAGAAGGTTTCTAAAGATTTAGACGATGGACCGACAAGTGGAAACTATGCATGAGACACTACAACACATAAGGTTATGCAGGCTGGTTATTAATGGCCCACTCTATTTAAGGTTCTCATGCTTATGTCTACAAGTGCCAAGCTTTTCAAAGATGTTTTGGTAGCGACCAAAGGCCAACCGCTCTACTAAAGCTAGTAGCAGTCGATCCGAAGAACCATTTCATTAGTGGGGCCTTGATGTTATTGGAGATATTTTTCCTCATTCATTAAAACAACACCAGTGTATTCTTACAATGACCAATTAATTCACTTAACGGTTAGAATCATTTCCTCTCAGACAAGTAAATGATGAGGAAGTTGTTCAAATTTTACAACGGAATATCATAAGTAGGTTTGGAATTCGTAGATCACTTATATTTGATAAATTATTTTTCATCATTAAAAATATATGAATTCGCATTGGAAAATGGAATTTCATTGAAACACACATCAAATTACTATCCACGGGGAAATGGTTTGCCTGAATAAAGAAATATGAACCTTAGACGTATCATCAAGAAAAAAATCTTATCTCAATAGAGGAACCGGCATAAATATTTGACCAATGCACTCTAGGCTGATCTTGTAACTCCAAATCCTTCCCTAAGAACCTCGCCATACTTCCTAGTTTACAGTAAAGAAGCTATCTTGCCTCCAAACCTATATCTTTTGGCCCTACAAATCTCTAAAGAGTCACAAGGTAGACCCTCCCTTCTAGTTCAAAGTAGGATAGATAAATTACATAAACTTGAGAAAGAAAGGCTCAAGGAAAAAGAATTATTTGTTGTACATCAGAACCATGCAAAGCATTGGTTTGATAAGAAGTCCATAGGGGCAAAGAAATTTGATGTGGGTGACCTAGTACCAAAGTGGGATAAACCCCACAAAGAAAAGAGGAAATACATAAAGTTCTAGACTTTTTGGATTGGACCGTTTTCCATTGATGAAAAAATTGGCCACAATAATTCCAAGATGAAGATATTAGAGGGCAGGATTTACCCCCTTCCCATAAACGACTGAGATTTAAAGCATTATTTTTGTTAGCAGCTACAAGCTACACTTCCTGTACAGTTGCTTTGTTTCTTTCTTTTTGTTTGCATTAGTAGTTTGTCTGTTATGTAGTCATGTCTTGTCGTGTCTTTTTTTTGGTAATTGTACATAAATAAGACCCTTATCTAAAGTGCATGGCCCAAAATACTTTTTGGTGAGATCAAAGAGAAGTATGGAAACCATAACACTTAGATTTATGTTGTTCTCCTTCTTTGTTTGAGAAATTTCCATAGGCTGATCTAAGGCCATATGGAAATACAATTCATCCAATAAGAGAACCTATTAGATCTTTAATTATGCTAGTATTTAAACTACTAAACTTGGTTTAAATATATTGGTGTGTTAATGCTTGTCCAATATAGTAGAGAAGAAATAAGGAAAATCTAAAGCGAGCAAAACAATATCAGAGGTCTAAAAACACTTATTTGAAGGGGAAAACTCTTTTTCTCTCAATAAGTCAGGATCCCTCTTCCTCTCGTTAAGTGCGAATGTAAAGTTCTATTAAAATAAATAAATAAAGGGTGAAAGAGGAGAAAGTATTTCTATGCAGAGAGGTGAAGCAAGCGACGTTTTTGAGGTGTTGTCTAGGCTTGCTAGCAGCAAAGAAGTCTTTGTGCTCCTGAAGTGACTCCATTGGGGTACTTTCTAGGCCTGTTGGTAGCAGAGCAACACCAAAGATGAAAACTCATACTTTTAATATCATTAAAATCATTGTGCACATTAACCTTTCCTGTATTGAAACAATTATAATATGGTGTATCTTTTGTATGTGTTCAACCAAGTAGATAAAAGTAAAAATTCTATGTATAAAACCGGGTCAAAAGGGGGAAATTGAGGTAATCAATACTTCTTGAATTTCTGACCCTCAACTAAAAGCTATTCCTAGACAAAGAATTCAAATTCCACTTACTATGTCGCTAAGTGTTTTTGCTGCTACAACACCCTCTAAAATTTTGCTACATTTGAATTTTGGAGCCTACTATTATTGTTACATCTAGAGTCACTTTGATCATCAAATGACATTTCATGATATGCTATGTGTTTCAAGTGGATTTGAATGGTCTTAAGTTTCTTTGCATTGATTAGAAGCTATGCCTTTCAAAAAACCAAGTCTTCTTTGAGTGCACTCCTTCGACTTGAAGGAGTGCACCCTCACTCAATGCATAATCACACCCTAAAGTACTTAAGCTTCACCCTTCAACCTTACCCAATGTTCCATGTACCCTCTTGAACCTTTGAGTGCATGAATTCACTCCGAAGGAACAACGCCCTACCCTTTAGCCTTCATACTTGTGCCATGCGTCTTGTTGGGCCTCTTAAGCACATGAGCACACTACCAAGGCCTAAAGCCTTCAGCCTTTAGCTTTCCAAAGTGTGCCCTATGCCCTCCATCTCTCCCTTGAGAACAAAACACACTTGGGAAGCCCTAAGCCTTTGCGTTCATCCTTTGAACTTGTGCCATGCACCCTGAAAGAGTGAATAACACACTTGAATCTTAACGATCAAAGGACCCTGAATACTCCATCTAATCAAATACCCTTTGGAGAGTGAAGAACATCAACGGTTAAAGCTGCATGAAGAATGAAGATATAGTTGGAAGACATGTCACCACTAGAGAAAGTCCATGTCATTAGTCACTATTGGTCCCAGTCATCAAACATAGTGACATGTTGAGTCTCATCACATGATGATGTGGAAGTCATGATGTATTATTGTATCTTTTCTAAAGAAAAACAAGTGGAATAACAGGAGTCATGTATGAACTAAAGAGTCATGGAATTCCAAAAGTTATGTAATATCAAAATTCATATGTAATTCCAAAAGTCATTTGGAATTCCAAAGGTTGTAGAAGTCCAAAGGTTACTAGAAATTGGAAAGTCAAGAGTCATGAGGATATCAAAGGTCATTCCTTAAGTTATCTATAGATCCTCATTTAGCATGTAAAGTACTTTTAACCTTGGCTTCTCCCACAAGGCATTAGAGAGAAATTTAGTACTTTTGGGGAGCAAGTAGTGGCTTTAATGCTCCACTATTGGAGCTAGTGGTGTTCATTTTATTTATGTATCTTGGGACTTTTGCTTGATATTGAATCCTTCTAGGAGGGTATGTTTTTACACATGGATTGTGAATGTTTCAATACTATTCTTTGAATGTTTATGGTTGACATTTTCTTTCATAAAGTGCTAGATTAGTTGAACTATTTAAATTACTATGGTGCTCCTTGTTGGAAATCTATTGTTATTCTATAATGATCGTCACATCCTTTTGAACTATTTCACTTGATGTTAGACAAACCTTTCACAATGATGTGTGTCTCCATTAGGGTAGTACTATTACTTATCTCTTAGAGGCTCACTTTATTTTCCCCTCCACGGTAAGAGAAACTTGATACATGGGCAATTGAACATTAAAAAGGCATACTAGCTTGCTCATTCAAAAGGACTAACAACTAACAACCAAGGAATATATTTAAGTAAATGGAAACTAAGTCGTATTCTAGATGGGACTCCTACACCAAACAATGTGAGGTCTCTTTGGGACCTTATATCGGGGAGCTTCCCTGTATGTTGGCAGTATCTAACATAGTCAAAAAGTTGGCATACTTGGAATCAACAATGGCTAAATGATCCTCGAGTTGCACGGACAATGCCCTAATGACCTAGAAAAGTTGCTATGAGGACCAATGTTAGATTTTGGTAAAGAGACTATCAACAGGTGGTGGTATAGACTATAATATCTTCCCACTAGCGATATATTTCTCAAAATGATTTTGCAGAGATGTGTTTGACACATATTCTTGTTCTTGATGAGAATGTTCACAGACTTAATAGTTCTACATGTTTTTGGTTGCAACATGAAAAGACGTTGCACAGGTGGCAAGGATAATATTTATGGAATTTTCTCAGTTTATCTTGTATTCTCAAGCTTAGAGATTATCTCCATATGATCCAAAATATTAGTGGTGTCTTCCAGACGGAAATGTTGTGAAGGAACATCAAATATGGTGTCAGAAGGTGGAGGAGATTATGGTAATGAAATAAGACTATGTGGAGTAGATGTAGATGGTGGGGAAGTAGGGTGTTCTTCAATAATAGTGGCAGGCCGAATATGATCTACAAGTTCATCGTTAGGTATGTACACTATGGGTAGATAGGTCTACAAGCATACTAAGATTCTTAGACATTAAAATGGTTAACACCTATGATGCAAGGACACATGCAAGATAATCGGTTGAGACATCATCAGATGAAGGGAGGACAAGATCAATAGTATAAGTATTAGTTTGAGTAGAGGATGGTGGTGCCACAAAATCCAAAGGGAGAGCTTTGGGCTTGAAGGTTATACCCTAGTAAGGAATACCATCTGGAATAGAAGTGGTGGCAACAAGAGTACTTACTAGGGATTCAACGTTGGAGAAAAAGGTGTGGTAAAAAGATAAACATGCATGAAACTGCTTATCTAGAGGATAAAATTTGGGCTTAGGTACAATTGAATGCTTGTGAGATGATGATGAAACATCAAAAGACAAAATTTTTGGCGTTAGACCTTGCATAGAATAATAGGTAAGTGCAGGGGTCTCCATGCACCAAATATCAGGCCACAATATGACATCTCTATGAAATGCTTCTTCACTCATGTAATAATACAATGGCCTCATATTGAATGTTTCCTTGTTGAAAACCTTTGGAAAAACATATGAGTTTTTTTGGTTGATTCTGTTAGGGTCCTATAGTCTAGGAATAAAAGTGTGTTTACCTCTTATTATTCATCTTGGGGGTATGTTTGTTAATTTTAGCCTATGAGTAACTGCGTGCCATAGTCTAAAGAGTCCCTTGTGTAAATAGGTCAAAATAGTAGAATGCTTGTAAATATATGGGTCATGAAGGGGTCTTTGATCAAAAATTCGATTTTGTAAAAGTATAAATTCATGATTGGGTCAGTTTTTCAATTTTTCACTCATAGAGGGAAAAAGGGGTCATTTCTTGAGGTTTTATCATAAGTCACATTTCAGGATCATGTCAGTTAGGTTTAGTTAGTTAAATATTTTTATGCCTCTCATCATTAAAAGATTTTACCCATGTCACCTCGCTCCATCCACTCCAAAGTCACCATCAGTGCATGAAAGGGACATGTAAAAGGGATAAAATCAAATTCTTCAATCCATCCCTCTTTTCTCTCTCATCCAAATTTTAAGGTTTCAAAGAGGTTGCAGAGGTTGAAAGGAGGTGTTTGAAGTTCAGGTGAAAGAGGGTGATGCACATATGTTGTGCAAGTTGGATTCAACTATCTTGAAGATCTGCAGGAATTGAAAAAACTACTTCATGGGTTCTACACCATTACATTTCCATTCCAAACATACCCATTCTCTCTATTTTTCCAGGAAATTTTTACAACCATATCAACCATGGCGGTCTGCCACACTTTTCTATGAATTGGCTGTGAAATTGACTGTTTTTGTCATCATTTTCAAAATATGTTTCCGATGAAATGGATCTGGGTTTTGGAAAATTGAAAATGGATGTTTCTAAGAATGAGCCAAAGAACAAAAACCTCCTTAATTTTATGAAAATGTCTCAAATATTGGAAGAGTAAAAGATATCATTACATTCTATTGTTCAAGTTTTGGAATTTCTTGTTTTAGTTATGATTTTTGGGTGCAGATTGTGAGAAGATGAGGAAGAATTTTTGGAAACTGATAGAGGTTTCTCTTAAGGACACTCTCATATACAAAAACCTCATTAATTTTTCAAGATTTATTTGGAGTCAGGATATATAAGCTCATCTGTGAATCCTATATCTCAATAAATTTGGTTCCCTCTGTTGTGCAACTGCTATGCAAACATATCAATGAACTCTATTTTGGAAAATTTCAAAATTTGAAGCTTCTAGAAGTCATTTTAGTTGTTTGACAAGTGTTTATAAGTTATAATCATGTAGTTTGAGTTGTTAAATAAAGATGCATTATTTAAGTTGATGTTTCTAAATTGTATTAGTATTTTCCTATTTTCCTTCATAGCAAGTGAAGATGCATTGCATCTATACCATTCAAATTTTATGAAGTGAATTTGAACACCTAGAGTGGTAATTCGAATTCCTATTTGCATATAGACATAGAAAATGACTCTGGTTTTCTAATGCAAGGAAGCTAGTCTACATTTTATGCAATTTTGTATCATTCCCCAATGTGAAAAGAAGAAGGCAGATGTAGTTTTGGCAGAGATTCTTGTGTCAGTTCTTATTGGTATATGTGTTCCTTTGTGTTTTATTTATAATATATATTTCCATTATGTAAACATTATTCATAAAAAATCGTAGTGTGGATCTAACTGAGAGAACCAATGGAAGATAGGCAGGGGGGGAGAGAGACCCCCTCCTACAGAAATGTAATGTTAGGTAAAGCAGGGACCGAAGAAGGACAACAGGGAAGATTGGAATTGAGCAAGGAACCTCCAGTCTTTGGGAATAAATGGCAAGCAAGAATGGTAAACAGATGCCTTCCTAGGGCACAGAAAAAACCCAAGTATGTGATTCCTAATAACAAATTGGAGAATTATCGTTGCTATATGAGAGATCACGCTTTAATCTGCAAATTTATAGGATACTGGCCAACTGAAAGAGACCTCACGAGATGGATTCAGCAGCGTTGGCGACCAAAAGGGCATATAGATCTCAAATTGGGGGCTAAGGGTTTCTTTACAGTCATCTTCGCAAATCTTGCAGACATGGAAAGGGTTTTTGAGGAGGGACCGCACTTCATGAACAATGCGGGTTTATTCACAAGATATTGGGAAGATAGATACAACCCGGATGAGGAGAAGATTATGGCAGCACCGATATGGGTCAGATTATTTGGGCTGCCGGATGAATTCTGGGATCCTGAAATATTGAAAGGAGTAGGAAATTCTATTGGTACCTTTGTCAAGGTGGCAGAATCGACGAAAAGAGGCAAATATACTTCATATGCTCGAATCTGTGTATATATGAATATAGCAGACCCTTTTCCAGAATCAATTGAGCTAGAATATCAAGATGAAATATGGCAACAACCCATAGATTATGAACATATACCGTTCAGGTGTAGGAGATGCCATGTATATGGACACCTTGCCAAGGAATGCCCACAAAATCGATCAGTAGCGGCAGAGTAGGCCAGTAGGGAGGAAACAAGGCGAGCAGAGGGATTGGAAGGTGAGGAAAATGAAATTACAGAGGTACAGAGGAAAAGGAAGCAAGTTCCGGGAACCTCAAAACCCCAATTCAAGGTGACCACTTCATCAATTGAGAGTCGAAACAAGTTCAATATCCTTCAAGAGACAGGAGAGGAGTTGGAGGGGGGGAAACAAGGAAAGACGGTTACCGAGATCATTCCAATGGAAATCATTAAGGATGGAAAATAGAAAAGCATGAGTCCAAGTAGAGAAATGGAAGGAGAAATGAGCGAGAGAAAGGAGAATATAGAAGAACAATCAATGATAGTTACGGAGAATATCAAGGAAGTGGGCGCAGATGAAGAAAAGATAATGAAAAAATTACTTAATGAATGGAAAAAATTAGATGAAAGATTCATCCCGGAGAAAGAGAAACAGTTGTATAAAGAAACCTTTCAAAGATATAAGGAGAACAAAGGAGTATTGATAGAAAACAATACTGATCAAGTGGGAAACCAGGTGTCCCAATGTTCAGAAGGGGATGGACAAGGAAAAGGTGGTAGGAAAAAACGGAGAAGAACTTTAAATGAGTCAATCCAAGCAGTGGGTGAGACTTTAGTAAATTCAGGAAGGGTGATACCTCTATCAGAGGTATTTCAACAAACTCCTAAAAAGTTTTAAATGATTATTACAAGTTGGAACATCAGGGGATTAAATAGTAAAGGGAAACAGAGATATTTGAAAGATAGAGTTAAGAAAGATAGGCCAAGCATAATGATCATTCAGGAAACGAAAATGGAAAGCCAGCAGTTGGCAGGTATTATTAAACAATTAAAAATTGGATATGAGGTTATGGCATTGGATGCAGTTGCAACAGCAGGAGGCGTGGCTATTTTGTGGGACCCGGAAGAGGTAATTTTTGAACACTGGTATAGTTTGCCTAGAATCCTTTCAGGGCTGTTTAGATTAGTGGGAATGGGGGACAACGTTCTTATCACAGGAGTATATGGACCTCATAATCATAGGGAAAGGCATCATTTCTTAAAGAATATCTATAATATGAGAAGCCTAATTCCGAATATCCCGTGGATAATAGGAGGGGACTTCAATATGATTAGAGATCTACGAGAGAAGAGAGGGGGTATAAGGAGAGAGGGTCAGAATATGGAGGAGTTCAATGACATGATTAGGGACCTGAGGTTAGTCGATATTCCTACAAATAATGGCGTCCATACCTGGAACAATCGAAGAGGAGGACAGAATCAAATCGCTTCTAGATTGGATAGATTTTTGCTGTCAGAGGAAATTCTGAATCGAGATGTGTTTATTGAAGCTAAAATTCTGCCTAGTCTGGGTTCAGATCATTGGCCAATACGATTAGATATTGATATCAAGAAGGTTAAGGGGAAGAAGCCTTTCCGATTTGAATCGTTTTGGCTTAGAGACCCACACTTCATCAAGAAAGTGGAGGAGTGGTGGAATCAGAGCACTGTCAGGGGTAAAGGAAAAATGCATACTCTACAACTGAAGCTAAAGGAAATTAAAAGGAGAATAAAAGAATGGAATAGGAAATAATTTGGGAATATTATGGAAGCAAAGAAGAAATTAGAAAGAGAAATGGAGGACATCTAGCAAAAGATCATTCTGGAAGGAAGGGATGACGACTCAAGTAGGGAGGAAGGCAGAATAATAAGTCAGTTGGAAGAGCGAAGAAAGCAAGAGGAGATCTTGTGGCGACAAAAATCAAGGATAAAATGGTTAAGGGAAGGAGAGCGGAATACCAAATTTTTTCATCAAGCTATGATTCAACATAGGAAGAGGAATAGAATCTATTCAATTAAAAATGCTGAAGGAGACAGAGTAATAGAATAGGAAGATATCGAAAAGACTCTAATTGATTACTTTAAAGGAATTTTGACAGAAAATCAACGGGATAGAGGAGAAGCTATCAATAATATTTGCAGAGAGATACCAAGATTAGTAACTGCGGAGCAAAATATGGCATTAATGAGGGCTGTGACAATGGAAGAATTAGGAGAAGTTGTTATGAATATGAGTAAGAATAAGGCTCCCGGTCCAGATGGGTATACGGTGGAATTCTTCCAGGCTAGTTGGAATTTTATGGGAAAAGATATATTAGAGGCCGTAGAAGAATCCCGAATGAGACAGCGAATATGGCCTGGAATAAATTCGACTTTTCTGACTTTAATTCCAAAAAGTAACAATTCGGAGGAACCACAGGGTTTTAGACCCATAGCCCTGTGTAACGTCGTCTATAAGATAATTTCCACTTTGATAGTGAAAAGGCTGAAACCTCTCTTACCTAACTTAATTGCGCCTGAACAGACTGGGTTTGTGGAGGGACGGAAGATCCTGGATGGGATAGTAGTATCTCAAGAGGTGATACATTCCCTAAAAATGAACAAACAGAAAGGGATGTTGATGAAGTTGGATTTATCCAAGGCCTACGACAGATTGAATTGGGACTATCTCAGAGCGGTTTTGGAAGCCTACGGTTTTGAGAGAAGGTGGATAGCATCGATTATAAGTATGATCTCTACTCCAAAATTTTCAATTCTGATTAATGGTATTCCTACAGACCCGTTTAATGCCAGCAGGGGAATTAGGCAGGGGGACCCAATTTCTCCGTTTTTGTTCATCTTGGCTATGGAAGGATTAAGTAGGAAAATCGAAAAGGAAGTTAGTGAAAGGAGACTCAGGGGTATAAGGTTGTGGGGGAATAATTTGACTATTACACATCAACAGTTTGTTGATGATTTGATGTTATTTGGTGAAGCGTCACTTAAGGAGGTGAGGAACTTCAAGAGGATCTTAGAAGTCTTCAAGCGCGCATCATGTATGGAGATTAATAACGATAAATCTTGTACTTTCATATTTAATTCGCATGAATCTATCAAAATCCATTTAACCAGAGTTCTAGGTTTTAGGAAGGGGGAGTTACCCACGAAGTATTTGGGTATTCAATTGGATATAAACCCTAATCTGATTAAGAACTGGCAAAGTCTGTTGGAACGAATCAGGAAAAGATTAGACAGTTGGTCATTCAGATTGTTGAATTTAGCAAGTAGAATTGTCTTATTGAAATCAGTCATATTATCTATCCCCATATATCACCTGTCTATTATGGCTGCTCCCAAAGGAGTTTTTGCCAAAATGCGAGAAATCTTTGGAAAATTTTTATGGGGCGGTCCCAAGCAGCAGAAGAAATGGACTCTGGTTTCATGGAAGAATGTAATTATGCGGAAAGAGGAAGGAGGTCTGGGCGTACGAGATCCTGAAATTGTAAATAACATTTTAGGGGCGAAATTATGGTGGAGATGGGTCGAGGGAGGAGATGATGTATGGAAAAGTATATGGTACCACAAATATGGCATGCCCGATACTACTGAAGAACGCTTAAGAATAGAAGAAACCCCAAGAGGTTCACAGATTTGGGATTTTGCGAGCAGAAATAGGGCTCTAGTTACAGACTATGCCTTCTGGGAAATCCGTGAAGGAAACTCAGCAAGATTTTGGGAGGAAAGTTGGCAACAGCGGGGTATTTTGGATAGGATACAAACTCTTCAAGAAGTTAAATAAACAACACAAAGAGTGGGAATGAACTATGTAAGAGATTATTGGAAAAGAGCTGAATTAAACGATATATGGAGAGCTTGGAAAAGACCAGAAGAATGGGTTGATAACATAGGTCAGGAGGCTCGACAATTGTATGACAGAGAAATAGAATCAAGGAAAATCAAGGTTCGAGAAGGTAACGATATCCTTAGATGGGGTAAAGCAACGGTGGGTATATTTTCAGTAAAAGAAGCCTATTATTGGGCAACGAAGGAGGACAGAGAGGAGGAACCAGTAGGATGGAAAAAGATTTGGGAAGGCAAATGGTGGCCTAAAGTTACATGCTTTGCTTGGCTGGTATGCAGAGGAAGGATCCTAACTTGGGATAATATGCAGAAACGAGGAATGATGGGACCATCAAGATGTAGTCTATGCACTAAGGAATTCGAAACTCAGGAGCATCTGTTGACTAACTGTATATATACTAAGAGTATATGGGAGGAAATTAGAGTGCTCCTTCGTATGACGAAGAGGGATCCCGGGAGCATCAGGAATACTCTGTTTCAGTGGGGTAAAGGGAATTTCCAAAGTAAAGTTGTAAGGAGAATATGGAGTCTAGCACTTGGTTTTGTCATTTGGGTGATTTGGAAAGAGCAAAATCGACGAATATTTAGGGATAATAGTTGGAAAGAGTCGAGACTTTGGGATGAAATCTGTCGATTGCTTAAAGAAACGGTTTTATCAGAAGTATGGGACGAAGAGGATTGGAGATTGAATGCGGAGGAACAGAGGATAGTCTCTAAATTAAACATGGAATTTCAGTTGATTTATCCTAATACGGAGCGGAGTGATTAGAAATGAAATGCCGAGCCCCAATCATTATAGGATGCCTTGTGAGCGACGCATTAAATTAAACTTCGACGGGGCCTCAAAGGGTAACCCGGGACAAGCAGGTTTAGGTGGTCATTTCAGAGATAGTAGCAGCAATACGAGGTGGATTTATGCTGAAGGCGGAGGGGAAATGACGAACAACGAAGCGGAATTATGGGCAATTTACCACGGACTCCGGATAACAGTTAGAAACGGTTATATGAGTCTCGAAATCGAAGGCGACTCACAAATCACGATCGATATGTTGAAGAAGTTAAGGGATGGGAAGAGCTGGATACATGTGTCGAAGAGTTGGCAGACAACAGGGATCCTACAGGATATTGAGCAGATGCTGCGCAGGATTGAGTATATAACAACAACCCATGTACTGCGAAATGGTAACCGTGCCGCCGATCTATTGGCTAATTGGGGTAGTGGAGGGCCGAATAGAAGCATAGATTGCAGCTAGATATCATTACAAGACGAACCAAGGTGGAATGAGTTGAAAACTATATTAAATCAGGATTATGATGATGCGACCGCACAGCAAAGGAATAATTAGAAGACTTTGGATTATAGCAAGGAGGGGGAAGGACAGAGTATTTAATGCGTGATCAAAGCATTTGTAGGTTCAAGATTATGGGATTAAAGTCATGAAGGTTTGCAGCAATCAACCCACGGGAAGGTTCAGCATCCCAAGACGGAAATCGGGCAAGGTACCGAGGAGAAGCAGTGGTTACGTCGGCGAGTCAGTACTAGTTTCCCATCATGGAAGCGTATATGGAATGGGCATTAATGATAAAGACAGGCTGCAGCGAAGGTTCAAGACGGCAAGGTGGCAGCATCATGATAAGTTAAGGATTTCATGTAATCGACCAAAGCCAAAGGCGAATCTACAAATGCAGCAACGCAGAGCAAGGAAGTGTAGAGAGGAATTGCAGCAGCAGAAGGACCGTAAGATGGCGGAGCACCATGAAGGGGAGCAGGAAGGTGGACGAGGAGTAAAACAACAACTCCAGCAGAAAAAGGCAAGAGCACGGTTGAAGACGCTATGCAGAGGGTTTATTTTACTATACAGGATGACTCGGACGAAGAGTTCGACATTCGTAATTTCTTTGCAGACGAGGAGCTTCAATGAGGTGTGAAAGGAAAAGCGGGTATGGGGAAGGCCAAAGAGAGGAAATCGGGGGACGGCGAGGAGGAGAGTGAGGATCTGGTAAAAGATGAGGAAGAGGAGGTGGAGAGACGCGGCCAGGGTAGGGGAGCGCGGGAAGAGTGAATCAAAGAGGGAGAGGGAGGCCTATAGGGCGAGGCAGCCGTGGGAATAGGAATGTGCGTTCAGAAGTGGAGGAGGGAGTAGCTAGTGAGGCAAGAGGAAGAAAGAGAGGTAAGAAAGACATGAAGAGGCGATTACAGGAAGCAGAAGTAGCATATGTTCTTGATACAAATCCCAATATCAGAAGGATGATAGAGCAGTTGGAGGAAGAAGCTATGCAGGAGAACTCAGATCCTGAGATGGAGGATTGGGAGCAATTTCTCCCTGATCCCAGACATACGAGAGGACGAATGTCCTTATATAAACAATCTTTACATGTTTATTGGGGCATGAAGCATTTATTAGCTAAAGCTATGGAACAGACGGCTCTAGAAATGGCTGAACTGATTCAAGGCATTCCAACCATGAAAAAGGAATTGAAAAATATTCAAGTGACTTTATTGGTGCAAGACAGAAAGATGGATGATATCATGCAGATGCTTCAAGCGGGGGGATTGGGCGTCAAGATAGAGAAAGAACCAAAGACAGATGCACCGAATCAGTAGAAGATGCTGCTGCTGCTTGGAGGTTTTTATATATACTGTTGTTTTGTTGTTTTGGACATATAGATGTTACTGTATAAAAAGGAAAACAATTTACTTTTAGTAACGATAGATGCATATTTAGCGTGGATAGATAGGTTGGTGATATACTTTTTTTGGATGGCTTTGAAAAACTTTAGATGGTAACGAAGCCCGGTTTCCCTTAAGGGTGGGTGGAGACCTGTCCCATTTTGTAATATTTTCTTATTTCAGTAATGGAAAGTAGAGTATCGTCTTAGCTTACAAAAAAAAGTGTAAACATTATTCATTCTCATCTTGAAAATAGTATCTCAGAACACACTTAGTTCTCTATTTTAGATTAGCTGATCATATGTGTTTTCTTTTCTTCTATGGAAATATGAATTCATTACTATTTTGATGCTTTAAGTGTCATCCTTTCTGATGTTGCACTCTGTTATAACTCCATAATTTCCCTAGGCTGTGGAAAGAAACCAAGAGGTAACTACAAAACCACTTACAAAGATGGGATCTAGCCCTTCCACCTTTAGAGAGGGATCTCTCTACTTGATTTTAAATTTTTGTTTTGAGATATTAGGCTAGTTATTGAGTTTTAAGTTTCAATTTTTGAAATATTTCATTGAAAATTGTAGGGAAAGTCCATTGGGCATGGAGTCATGAGTATTGGAGTGATCAAATACAAAAATGATGGAGCAGATGTAACAGGGAAAGGTAGGAAAGCTTTTGGATCTTTAAAGCATTTGTGGAGTGAATGGGATGAAAATATTTAGATTCAATTAGATATAGAGCATGTTGGGATGAATTCTATACTTAATATTAGAGTGAAAACATAATTGTTTTTTATAAGCCAGTGTAGAATGTATTTAAACAAATTGATCCCTTAATCTTCTTTAAACAATACAGATAGAAAAACATATGTAACACTGGGAAAATAACAATTTCACATGAGAGGAGACATCACCAATTGCCTCACACAGGAATCATGGAGAAAACTTTATGTATTAATGAAATTGATCACTTCAATACATGCACATCTTACATTAAAAGGTATGCTTTCTTCATACAAGTTCCAACCTTTTCTAAGGCTTATTTTTGAATATTTATAGAAAACTATTACATCTCAGATCACATTTCAAAATGAGATATATTTACAAAACAATATTTTTTAAAGACATAGATATTCTAGATATAGAAGAAGAAAAATAGGGAAAATATGTTGAACTTTGCTGCATTATTGAGGCTATGTGGGAATCTAGTGATGATTGTAGTGATTTCGCTACAAATGTTGTTCCTATGATGCTAAAAAATTTGTGCTTCAGTTACACTTTACTCGATCAACTCTAGAAACAAGTTCCACCTTTCTTCACTTGGGATAGAAAAAACCATATTTTTGAATCTTTCATCCACTTTGGTGGAAGTGTCAAAAGTTGGCTTATTTACAAAAAGGTGGTGGATTTGATCATGAATATTCAAATCAAATTGTATTCCTTGGATGAATTCTTCTCCACTAATAATTCCTTTGTCCTTTACAAACTTGGAAGCATCAGCGCCTATGTTACACAAATGTTCTTGGTAGTTTTCTAATGGATTCAATTATCCATTATAATTTCTGAGAGTAGGTAAACCCTTTTCCTAGAGCAATGTGAATTTTATGTTGAATCTCCTCACCTGAAAGTCAAGGTATTTGGATTTATTCTCCAGTTGTATCATCAAATTCGTTTTTGTAAGACCCTCTTAACCTCCATGATTGTTGTTGTCCTGTTTGGAATGTTGAAGTCTTCTAGTTCACCCTTGGTCTTGGAATTCAACAACTTGATAATATTTTGTACCTCTTCTAGTCTATGCTCCAAATGTGCCTTTGTGTTCTATATTGTTGTTTTGACTCTTTGCACAAGTTCTTCCTACTCAAAAGTAATATGAATTGAATACCACATATCTATTATGTTGGCATTTATATTCTTTCAAATACTGTTCTTAGCCTCTACCAACATTTGAATGAAAAAGGATTGGTCCTCATATTTTTGTATCTATTGGATGAGCTTGTAGTTTTTCTACATTTCTGACAAATATGCATTGTCATTTTTAATGTTATTCTCCTCTATCTAAGTTAATGTTGCTGACAATTTCTCTTTCTTGGCCTGAACTGATGACAATTCATCTAGACCTCTAGTAAGTTCTTTTGTAGACTTTGAAGTTGTGGTCTTTGCTGAAGTTTCTAATAATGTACCTTTGTGTGATGTAGATGCTCATGCTACTCCCACTATTCTTTTTCTTTCAACTGTGCTTCCATGCCCTACTCCATCTTTTGTATCTTTGCGTTTTAGTCGACCACTATAGTAAATAATTTTTCTTTCTCCATTTCTATATTAGCAACCTATTTAGCTTGAGGATGTTCTATGGAGGGTAGCTTCAGTTGCTTCTTCAATGCTTGAATGTCTGCCTCCTTGATCTTTATGAGCTCTTATGCTGCTTTGATATATTTAGGGTCATGCCCTAGCTCTATGATCAAACCTTGTAGAGATTTTATCATGTTTTCCTTAGCAAATGATGACATATTGTCAATTTTTAACTGAGAATTCATGTTATTCAAAGATGATTGTAGGTTTGAAGTAGTCATGGATGAACTGGTAAGTGTTGCGAAAATGAGCTCCCCTGTTTTCTTTTATAAATAGATTTGATCAATTTCATGTATCTTTTTAGTATCAATTGAGAAAATGGAGGCTTTGTAGTCTTCAACACTCCTAGGAGCTGGTACTAAAGGTTCCATAAAGGCCATTTGAAACTATCCTTTCTCTAAATCAAATGTAGAGTAATCTCTGTTGTGTTTTAGTTGTCTGTTTCCAGAATTTAGAGTAGGTGGAAGCCTTCAAAGCTTCATTCTTCAATTTTATCTCCTGGTATCTTGAAAATATACTATGCTGAATTGAAATTTGGGAACTAGATGATACTGCAGACTAGATTGTTGTTTCTATAGTAGGTTACCGTACTGTATCTTCTATTTGAGGATAAGGAGTAATAGGAGTTCCTGACAAAATCATTATGGTTGTCTACTATGTGTCCCTTTTATCTTTAGTTTCATCTTCGATAGTAATTACCTGAGGCTTAAACTAAGGATTGAGTTGAGGATATGCTTTTTTATCAGTGTTTGGGTCCTTCTTTTTCATTTTAAAAACAACAAACTCTGCATCTTGATTGTCAGAATCAGTGGGGGAGATGGTTTCCATTTCCCTTTTTCCCTCCTTTTTCTTAGGAAGAGGTGTTTTCATGGTTGATTGACTAACCAATTGTTCTTCATCTTTCTGTAAAGTACCATCTGTCCATTCCTCCTGGTTAGCATATTGTTCAATTTTAGGCCTTAGTGTGTGTTCATAGGAGGTACTCCTCTGTTTCAATCTGAGCCTAGAAATGATGCCTAGGGGATCATAGGACCAAGAGAAACTAAGATTTAATTTCATTTGATTCAAATCAACATCCACTTCCTTTTTTATTTCTCCGGCGTTGATAATATAGGGCCCTATATGAGCCTTCAACTTGAACTATTCTTTCTTCTTGTAGGAGACAAAATGCATCTCATCCATGTTTACCATTTTCTTAGTGTATTATAATGAAAATATCTCGACAAGTACAAACATTGGCAACTTGTAAGGAGGTAATTCTGATCCATAAAATCTAATCTTAGTGTAGTTCTTGTATAAATACCAACCTCCGAATTTGGATTGCTCTGACAAGTGTAAAAGAATTTGTATTTCTTGTGAAATCCTTGGGATCAAATCACTACTAAGAAAACATAGTGAGGTATGTAAAAAAATTTCAAAAAATTAGTATAAGAACACTCCTCTAAGTTATTTCTAACCAGACAAGTCCATTGCATCACTGACCAAGGTTTTTCTTCGCTATTTGTATTATGTAAAGGGAACTTGAACTTGTCTGATTGATAAAATAACATGAGATAAACTAGCACTCACTGATACTTAAAGACACATTCTACTTTGAAATTTACAAAATAGTCATGGATTGAGTTGGGAAGAAACTGGCTATAATTTAAAAGAATTGATGGTTGTTTCCAACTACAAAAATATATAAAAATCCTAACACTCTCATCTACCCATTGATCGTTATGGTACCCGAGTAGTCAGGTTACCATAAAAATTACCTGTTAAGAAGTTTCAGGGAAATTTGAGACTGGATATGGGGGCTTTTTCTAGGGAAATTCAGCATTTTCTAGAAGGAAACATTAAACAAGTTGGCTTGTCCGAGGGAATGTCAGCCTTTTATATAATTCCATTATAACATTAGAAAAAAAGGGATGATGGGAGGCCTGATATTCAATTTGCAGGGCCTGTCAGATACCTTCAGGGGAAATGTAGAAAACGACTTCATTGTTATGAGAAATGACAACCCTTTGACTTGAAAAATATCAGAGATGGCACCAAATTGAGAACTCAAGGAAAAGATGAGTCTAGGGGAAAAAAACTAAGGGAGAAAGGATTCCTAAACACTGAACTCATCACTTTTGTCCATCAACTTTCACTTTGCCTAGTTGTGGAGCTGGTACAAGTCAAGTTCTGACTAGGTCTTGGAAATCTTAGAGTGGGTGTCTATCAGGGGAGATTTGTCAAAATATGGGATTGGGGGAGGGAGGGGATTTGACTCTAGAATTTTCCCTTCCTTTTTTGGTTTGACATCATGAAAATAAATAAGGCTTGTAGAAGAACAATAATAGATAAAATATTGATAGGAAATGTCTGAAGAACAAGGTTACCCGAGTAAATTTTCGATTCTGTGCAGGGAAGTTGCTATCGAAGGCTGGCAGTTGGTAATAGTTTGTTCTTCATCCTTTGGGATAAATGCCGAGCTAAACTAAATGAAATATTGGCATCAAAGGGTTTTTATAACAGTCGAATTGGTTGTATAACAACACAATTATCATTTATGGAGTGGGAAGAATTTATTTGTAAAATGGATAGACTTGTGGTAATTAAATGAAATAACGTTCATTTGGCATTTCGTGATAGATTTGAACATTGAATGGACATATTATGTGAAGGAGAGTAACATGGCAAGATAAATGGAAAAATAAAAGTGGTGTGGGTAATGATTATGTGGTGGGATATGAGTGGTGAAGGGGGTAACACATGGTATGGGAGAAGTGGTGGAAGGGCGAGCCATTGGCAGGAAACAGAGGCGATATTTCGTGGGGGGTAGGTATTAAGTACTATCGAGAGGGGACCCTCCAAAATGCCCCAATCTCCACCACATTGGCCCAAGGGGTTTTGGTAAAAACTGCTTTTCGCCCCCCACCCCCTTGTGTTAACTGTTAAGAGTGCAAGGTGGGGGGGGGGGCAAAAACACTCCTCTATTGTAGATCCAGGTGGGATTAATCACAATTATTGATTCTAGTGCACAATTTATTAAAAAAATGACAAAATAGGCTTTGTCGTATTGCATGACATCAAATACATCAAATAAAGCATAATAACTAAGGTTTAAAACCTTATAAAATTGACATTTTTGGAATATAAAGCGACTTTTTAACTAGCTTGCTGTAGGGGGCCACTTTTTCTTTATTTTTCTAGTTGTTTATTCATTTATTTTGTCCTTTTCACACACACATCATTTTTTTTTTATATTTGTTGAAAATAGCGACAAGAAATGCTATAAATAGCATTTCAGGTACCAGTGTGGAAAATCGCAACAAGGAATGATAAAATAGAAATGATAAAAATATCATCGCTATAAATAGCATTTCAAGTTAGATTCCAATTTTAATTAGTCCTTGAATTAAAATTGAAAATTAAAATTCGAATTTACTCTCAACAGCTGTTTGAAAAATAATTAATTAATTCATCTTGAGTAAATTAGTTGGAGAAAATCAAACATAAAGTCTACATGAAGACATGCAATAGTTATTCCTTTGATTGAGGAAGTTATCCCTTAATTAAGTAGATAAGGATGAGTTGTATTTGAGTTGTAATTAGTTAGCTCAGTTAACTGAGTTAAGTCCAGTTAAATTAGTTCCAAATAGTTGAAGGAACTAATTCTGAGTTCAGTCAGTTAATTTGTTCTTCAGATAACTGAATATTCCCTCATAAATAACTCATGCATGTTAGTTCAAAGAAAGAACCAGTTGAGACTAAAGGAAGGGACAATGTATTATCAATTGGAGGAATTTTCGTATAAAGGAAACTCATTCATGCAGAAGGAATCATCTCCTTCAGGATTGCGTAGTTATTTTAGAGGTTAGAGTAGTGTGTGAGGTGAAAATCACACAGGATACAACTAGAGGACCCAGGAGAAACTGCACAAGGAAATAGGAGGCTTGGAGGACTAAAGGAAGGCATATGTGTTGTCTATTCTATCTATGATCAGTAGTGAGGGATTGTACTGAGAACTGGATAGCTTGTGAGCTAAAGCTTTGTGTAATCCTGAGATATTTCCACTAGTATGATAATATAGATAACAAGGTTTTTAGCTGAGGCTTTCCCCAGAGTATTCTTCTGTGTTTCATGTGTATGATTTCTTCTTATTTGTTATATGTGTTCTGATTGATCTTGCTCAAATTGATTAAGCTTCTGCAACGTTTGATAGTAGAAGTAGATCAAGTATTTTGCTTTAGTATATTACATTATCAGGTGATCTACGGTGAAATTTCTACATGGTATCAGAGCAAGGTTTTGTAGAAAAAGTTCTACATGGTATCAGAGAAAAGGTGATCAAAGTAGAGAACAATATACAAATAAGGGAGAAGTTCAAAGTTCGAAGTTATTGATCATAGAAATCGAATTCTTATCACATCTCAAATTTCACCAATGGCTTTCAATGGTTTGAGACTCGAGTATGCCCTGGATGGCAACTCGAATTATATAGCTTGGAAGGATCGCATGGAAGCGGTATTAGAGGACAATGGTTTGAAGGACTTCATTGATCAAGAAGTCCCCAAGCCAGCAGCAGCTAATGCCCAAGAATTGGCAGAGTGGAAGAAATGTGTGGCTAGAGCGAGGAGGATTCTTCTAGAGGGAGTTCAAAACCATATTTTCTTGAGTCTCCATGGGAAGGAGACACCGTTTTCAATGTGGAAGACATTGAAAGATCTATATCAGAACAACAGTGACCAAAGGAAGTTGGCATTGAAGGACAAGCTTTGGAAAATCAAGTGTGAAAAGGGCGACACGATCTCTACATATCTGAACAAGCTCACCATCGACAGAGATGAGCTTGGAAGTGTAGGAATCATGACAGTAGATGATGATATGGTGAGTCTTGCTCTCCTTGGTCCTCCTAAGAGCTGGCATAGCTACCAAGACTCAGTGAAAGGAAGAGAGAAACTCCTAGATTGGGAATGACTGTGGTCAGATCTGATGTAGGAGGAGATCAAGAGGAGCACCAGAGATGGTTCTTCATCCAAGGAGGATGAAGAAAAAAATTTCTTAGCGGGTAAGGCAAGGAAAGGGAAGGAGAAGGATTCTCATCCCAAATCGAGTTCTTCTCATGGAGGGAAGAAGATTGACAAATCTAAAGTGAGATGCTTTAATTGTCATGAGGTGGGCCATTATGAAACTAATTGTTTGTTGAAGAAATCCAAGAAGGGATCCTCAGAAGGATCTAAAGGTGAGGCATTGGCCTCTCAATTCGAATTGGATTTTACTCTCATCGCATGCATGGTTTCATCGATGATGGGTTGTGGTTGGTTTCTTAATAGTGGAGCCTCATTCCACATGACCGGCGAGAAGAGTTTGTTTAGTACCTTGGAGGAGAAGGACCTCCAGATGCACATAGAGAAGGGTAATGATGAAAAGTATAGTGTTTCAAGAGTGGGCATAGTTGCTTTTTAGAGGGAGCATGGAGCTCACATCACCTTGACAGATGTGAAGTATGTTCCAGCGCTGAAGAAAAACTTGGTATCAATTGTGATGTTGGAGGAAAATTGCTATGATGTAGTCTTCATTAAGGAAAATGTTTTCCTTAGACACATCACCACAAGACAGGTCAAGTAGATTGGTTCACGAGTCAAGAACTTGTATGCTGTTGAGGTTCAAGATGATTGCAAATCCTTGAGGATCAAGGCAAATGTTGGAGACTTGGTGGCCGAGAGGGAGAGTACATTACCCCTCAACATGCAGTTCCAGAAGAAGTCTCAGACAATTGTGGAGGAGACATAATTGGTGAAGCAACTTCAGGAGGTTGTGGAGTAGCCACAACTGGAGAAGCCGAGAGGAGACCAAGTGGAGGCATCCACTGATGCAAAGACCTCCAGTAGGGGGGAATTTCGATCCAAGTGGGCAGAGGGATCACATGCATCCATACCTCCGGGTGTGAGGTGGGGCAATGTGAAATGATAATCCCAAGAAGTCTAAAATAGCGGTAGGATCCTTGAGGTACCCAACCTCTTTGATTAGACCTTGCTATGGGAGCCCCGACAAGGAGTAGCATGACTATCTTAGTGGGTAGAGACAGATGTAGATGGAGCGACAGAGGAAGCTTTAACATTAGAGGGTGTTTCTAGCCCAACAAGGAGGTCAGTTGGGAGATCAGTTACTTACTTATTAGTAACTGAGTTGCAGTGCAGTAGTGGGAAGTACGATGCAACATGATGAGAGGAGATGTAGTGTGGATGCAGTGCTGGGAGATAGGACCAGCAACAACACAGATGCAATAAGAGGAATCAGTGTGATTGATGCAGTCAAAGGTTAAAGTGACAAAGGCTAGAGAAGTCAGATACTGAAGGGCGCAAAGGTGCATAGTTTTCAGTCGACAGAGGCAATAGCAGTCAGAGACTTTGATGACAAGCATCGTTCTGATTTAGGTTGGATATTTTTGTTTCTAGAGCTTCTAGAGCAACAACACTTGAGAGAAGTGTTGCATGCAGAACATTCCAAAGGTTCGGGATCGGGTTTGAGTTGAATGACTTTCTTGTTGAAAGGGAGTTTTGAAAATAGCAACAAGAAATACCAAAAATAGAAACACTATAAATAGAATTGCTATAAATAGCATTTCAGAGGAATGATAAAATAGGAATGCTAAAAATTAAATCACTATAAATAGTACTTCAAGATAGATTCCAATTTTAATTAGTCCCTGAATGAAAATTCAAATTTAGTCTCAGTAGCTGTTTGACAAATAATTAATTAATTCATCTTGAGTTCATTAGTTGGATAAAATAAAACATGAGGTCTATGTGAAGACATGCAATAGTTATTCCTTTGATTAAGGAAGTTATGCCTTAATTAAGGAGATAAGGAAGAGTTGTATTTCAATTGTAATTAGGTAGCTCAGTTAACTGAGTTAAGTCCAGTTAAATTAGCTCCAAACAGTTGGAGGAACTAATTGTGAGTTTAGTCAGTTAATGCATGCATGCATGCAACTAGTTTTCTCCAAATAATTGAATATTCTCTCATAAATAACTCATGCATGCCAGTTTAGAGAAAGTCCCAGTTGAGATTAAAGGAAGGGACAATGTACTATCAGTTGGAGGAATTTTCCTATAAACGAAACTCATTCATGCAGAAGGAATCATCTCCTTTAGGATTGCGCAATTATTTCAGAGGTCAGAGCAGTGCGTGAGGTGAGAATCACACAAGATACAACTAGAGGACTGAAGAGAAACTGCACAAGGAAATAAGAGGCTTGGAGGACTGAAGGAAGGCATATGTGTTGTATATTCTGTCTATGAGCAATAGTGAGTGATTGTACTAAGAGCTGGATAGCTTGTGAGCTAAAGCTTTGTGTAATCTTGAGATATTTCAATGTGTTGTCTATTCTGTCTATGATAGCAGTAAGGGATTGTACAGAGAGCTGGATAGCTTATGAGATAAATCTTTGTGTAATCCTGAGATATTTCCACTTGTATGATAATACAAATAGTGGGGTTTTTAGCAGAGGCTTTCCGCATAGTATTCTTCTCTATTTCATGTGTATGATTTCTTCTTCTCTGTTATATGTGTTCTGATTGATCTTGCTCAAATTGATTAAGCTTTCGAAAAGTTTGATAGTAGAAGTAGATGAAGTATTTTTATTTAGTATATTGCATTAATAGGTGATCTATGGTGAAATTTCTACAATATCCCCTATTTATTTTATTTTCTTTTCTTTCTGTCTCTCTTTTTTTTTTTTTTGAAGTTTTGAAAATAATTTGTAGAATAAAACAATCATTTACAACATCTCATTATATAAAAAATCAATATATAATCGCCAGTTGATCCTATAAATTATAGGACCCTAACAATGGCTCTAATGGGGATGACATCCTCCTTGTTGGCCCTCATTTTTTAATCAAATTTTGTTTAATTAGATACACTTAATTTCCATGTTATCCACCCATTTACCATCCATATACACCCCATTTTGACCAATTTATGCATATTCATGTATATAAATTAAGCTTTGCAATTTTTAGATGTTTTTACAAAAAATGGATTTTAAGTGCATTTTTGGATAAGACTAGAAATTCCCATAATGGCTTCATTGATGTCATACTTGCAGGACACCTAGGCACGAGATAAGAACATTTATAGAAATATTGGGAACTAATATTGAATGTGTTCCTATTGGTTTGGTCAAACTGAGCTTAAACAGGCCTGGTCAAAGCTAGTCAAACAGGACCAGTCATTCAGGAAAGCCCTAGGAAATAGGCCAAATTTAGGATTTCATGGGATTTTCTAGATTTTGAGTGATTGGATGGATGATATCAACCTGGATAGATAGAATAAGGATAGACATAGCTGCTACAAACATTTTAGTTCAATTTGTTTCATATTTCTCTATTTTAGCCAAAACATTGAAGGCATGAGTATGTAGAATTTGTATAATTTCATATTGAGACTTCTGAATACTTTTGAGTTAATTTGAGGAATCTGTTCTATCTTATTTTTGTTGTTCAATGCTGTGGATGATTAACTAAGTTTGCAGTAGCTGATAATCTCTTCAAGTGTGCAAGGCAACGGTGGAGGGCCCCCACACCAAGCTAAGTACACTTCATGGTTAATTTCACTTAATTTTCATAAATTAGTTTTGCTTTAGATTTGTTTATTTAATTATATGTATGATTGTTTATTATGTTTCATGATTAATCTTGGTTTACTTCTAGTCTGCATATGAAGGGACAAACCAGTGTTTAAGTTAAACTCTCCTTCTATCTGATCAAAGAATAGAAACTAGAATTCATCTTTCTTGCTTTCAAGTTCTTTTCTAAATTTTCAGTTTTCTAACAATGGCATTAAGGATGAATGAATTTGTAATGAAGAACAATAAAGACCTCCTTAGTGAGGAGCCTCTTCTATTATTCTTTTATGCGTCTTAAGCTATTGTTCATTAGTGATTTTTTTATTTTTGTTCATGAAGTAGTATTGTAGAAGAAGGTCAATCTGGTTCTCCTAAGTTAGCACTTCTCCTTCTTATTACATATTGAATTAGAAATTAGTTAGTTTAATTTTATATTTGTAATATGCACTTCTAATTAGTTTACAATTGCATTTCCTTTCATTTCCATAACTTATCTTTTGAAGCTGATTATAGTTCATATCCATATATTTTCAACATGCTTCTAAGTTCTACAAACCTGGATTGATATTAAAAATACTTGTGTTAATTTACTCAATAAATGGACCCAACACTCCTTGTGATGTGTCAAGAACACTATATATTAGTAGCATTTGTCCATTGGATAAACTGTTCTTATTCTGTAACTGAATTAACTAGTTATTGTTATTATAAATACTAGAAGCAACTCATCAAAAGCTTAGGGCCTTCTCAGCAGACTTCAATTCCTTATGTCAACGACGATCACTTGCAGTAGAATGATAAAATGATATTTACAATGACATGTATGAAAAGCTTGCCTATCCTTCAGTGAAATATTTCTTGAGTTGTCTTCCATTGACAGGTCCTCCTCAGAGTCCTTCTCCAGCCAAATCTTTTAGCAAGATTGAATTGTTACCTCGAAAAGATTCAATTTTATAGGGTCCTTTCCATAGATTTTCAAATTTCCCATGCTTACCTTCCTCTTCATTTCTGTAGTCCCATCTCAAAACAAGATAATCTCGTTTGAAGTCATCTCCTTTGGTCCTTCTGTCATGAATCTTCTTGATTTTTTCTTGAATTATCTGAGTTTTGTTGTAGACCTCCTCCCTGGTTTGCTCCAACTGAATGATTTGATTTATCCTTCTTTGCGTGTCATTTGTCTCCACTTGTGATTCTTGGAATAATTTTAGCATTGGAATTCCTATGGAAGTGGGAAAAATTGCATCCACTCCATACATTAATTGGAAATGAGACATTCCAATAGATTTCTTAGTGCTAATTTTGTCAACCCATAGAGAATTAATCAACTTCTTATGCCAATATTTCTTATTTTCCTGCAATAATTTCTTTAATATTATTACAATATTCATTTAACCCATTCCCTTGAGGATATAAGCAGTAGAGTTTCCTAACTTTATGTGATACTTGTGGTAGAAATTAGTCATTTACTTTCATTTGAAAGTAGTAACATTGTTAGTAATGATTTTATGTGGACATCCAAATCTAGAAAGAATATTACCTTCTAAGAACTGAATGATTACATCATCTGTAGCTTATCTGGTTGGAATGGCTTCAATCCATTTGGGGAAGTAGTCAGTAGTTGTGAGGATTGTTGGTTAATTTAATTGATTTTTAAAATACTTGCATTTATATGTCGATCCGGGTACGTTAGCTTGTAAAGTACACTACATTGTATGTTCTAAGAGATTAACTTTCAATATTTATGAAAAACTAAAATGAATTGGAATCTTCAAAAGGAAATTAGATTCATTATATTATTTAATATAAACTATGAAAGTAGTAAGTTTTTTTAAAGGAATTTAATGTTAAACTAGAAAAAAAAAAAAAAACATAAAGATTATTGATCTAAGAAAACATGAGACTTTATTACATATTGAATTAGAAATTAATTAGTTGAATTTTATATTTGTAATATGCACTTCTAATTAGTTTATAATTGCATTTCCTTAAGTTTCTATAACTTATCTTCTAAAGCTGATTATAGTTGATATCCATATATTTTGGACATGCTTCTAAGTTCTACAAAGATGGATTGATATTTAAAATACTTGTGTTAATTTACTCAATAAATTGACCCAACATTTTGGTGTCATTGTCAGGGAGTGCCGAGACAGATTGTAACTATCCAAGGCACACAATTCACCTCCAAACTTGTTCGAGATCTTACAGATAAGTACAAGATCAAACATAGAAAATCAACTCCATACCATCCTCAAGAAAACGGACAAGTGGAGTCAACAAACAAAGTCTTGGAGAATATCATGACGAAAACTGTACAAATGAATAGAAAGGACTAGTCAGAGAAATTGATAGATGCATTATGGGCATATAGGATAACATGTAAGAACACAACTGGGTTCAGTCCATATCAATTGGTGTATAGAAAGTAAGTCCTGTTACCCATAGAATTTCAAATACATACATTCAAACTAGAAGCAAAGTTGGGAACGGAATTATCTGAAGCACAACAACAATGAGTCATGTAATTAAATAAACTAGATGAAATAAGGTTGCAAGAAGTAGAGCACACATTTCTTCTACGGCAACAAAGAATAAAATGGAATGACCTATTTATCAAAAATAAAACATTTAATAAAGGAAAAGCGGTATTATTGTTTGACTCCAAGTTTAAGGATTTCAAAGCAAAGTTTACAACTCATTGGCTAGGGCCATATGAGATAAAAGAGATCTTTGATAATGGAGTTGTCAAAATAAAAACAATTGATGAAGCATCTATTTCATTTGTAGTTAATGGACATAGGCTTAAAGTCTACAATAAGCCTATAAATAAAGAGGAGTTTATGAAAATAATTTCAACAGACACTGATCTGGAAATAATGGAACAACATAGCAATATGTCTTCCATAATTCTAGAAGAAAAAAAAAATAATGGAAGAAAAAAAAAAGTTTTCTTGTGAAAATCGAGGAAACTAGCACAAAGCAAACTTGAATTCATATAGGAAAACAAACTAGTTTGGACCGTATGAATTCTTAACCTTGTTTTACTCTTAATTCTATTTGATTTTGCAGAAATAATCGTCCAAAAAATAGAAGACTTGAGGACAACTCTTAACATAAGCAAGGGGGAAGTTGTAATAAAACTATGCAAATAGTTTGTGCAGTTGAATTGCAGAAGGAACCCGAACTACATGTCAGAAGGGACTTGATACATCATTGAAAATATTGTGAAGAAGGGACCTGAGATATCATTATGTAGAAGTAACATGTATTATATGACAAAAGCAACATAAAATATTGTTGAAAAGTATATGTAGAAGGGATCTGAAACATTAATTACAAACTGCAGAAGGGACCTGAACAACATCAACATTCAAGATCCTGAATCAATGTCATATGTGAAAACATGAAACGGAAATAAGTATCCACATTTCAGTATATCTTGGAAGAGCCATTAAAGACATTGTCAACTATCATTTGACCAGAGGACATCATTGACATCAAATATTTTATGGGAGTACAAGTACAGTAAGTAAAACGTTTTCTCTTAAAATTTCGATTTTTTTAAATTTTTCTAGAAGTTGTTAAGACTAATTTAGTGATTGATATGCATTTTATTCCTACCTTCATTATCATCACCACTAATATCATCACCTATTAATTACCCTTTCCTACATTTAACCATCATTCCTTATACCATCATTCCCTATACCATCATTCCATATCATAAAAAAAAAAACCCATCACATTAATCCTAATTATTCTCTTAAAGCATATGGATCAAAAATTGAAGGCTCAATATTCGAAGCCTTGTTGACCTACAGAAAGAAACAACAAAGATTAGTTTCATAGAAATTTAATTTTAAACATGACCATTCTAGGGTCATTTTAAAATTAAATTAAAAGTGCAAAGTGCAATATACCTAAGTTATGGAGCAAAGTGTAATATACATAATAAAGGACATAACCAAGTGCACAATGTTAAATGATAAGGACATAACCAAATCGAAATGATGCAAAGAAATGAAAAGGAACAAAGGTATGCAATGAAGCCATGATGCATTTCGATGGGCATGCAAAGGAATGAAGGTATGGACATACAGAGACATGAGTGAAGTAGAAAACATGATTTACAGTGATAATATAGGCATAAACATCATGGAGGAAAGGACGAGGGTGAAACATTGTCAATAGGACACATGGCATCCAAAGGTATGCAGTCAGACTATGTGCTGGAAGGTAGAAATGGTTAAAAACCTTCAAACAAACATACAAAGGCTTCAAACACTATAAACTATGCTATTTTCTCACTGTGTAAACTACTGCTCTATATTAAACGTTTTTTTTTCCACCATTATAGCCAAATTCCACTCAGGTAGAAGTGCAAAATGTTGTGAATTCATGCGCATGCATACATAACTCTTGTGGAAGGAGAAATAAGTAGCAAAACAAAAAAAAAAAGGAAGAGAGAGGATTGCATAAAGAAAGAACCTTGAACAAAGAAAGAAATGCAAGATATATAGGCATCTGTTGAAGGAGGAAGGCATCGGTTTACAAGAAGATAGAGGACCACGATTTTCTCAACGTTTAAGTTGACTAAGCGTTCCAATAGACTCCAAAAATCCTATAAACGAAGGTAAGAGATTGCCTCCAGATTTTCATAAGATGTTAATGGATTTCAAGGAATAGAAATTGTGTTGAGCATTGTATTGTGTCATGTTAAAAATGAGTTAAACTCTAGTTTAAAAACTTGAGCAATTGCCACCGTGTAGGTTAAATCCAATACCTATTAGCGCATCATGATTTTGAGATAATTGAAGAAGAGTCTTAACGACATTAATGTTGTGGAAACATAGTTATATGAGGCTAAAATATGAGAAAATATCAGGATTGATCCAAATCAAGTAAACAAAATCAAAATCTTCCACATTTAGGCACGAAATTGTCATATTTTGTTTAAGAAAATAGAGTGTTGCACAGTGAGTGAATTTTGAAATATATAGTCAGCATTTGTTAATTATTTTTGCAAACAATGAGCCTAAATCATTTTAGTTTGAATGCACAATGAATTTGTCTCCGTGGAGGAATAATTATGTATAAATTCGAAGAGCAGGACACTCTGGCATGATTTTTTTTTTTTTAATTTACACAGTAAATGTAGGGGGCAGAGAATTCTACACCAAAACAGAGTTTTTGATTTTGATTTGATACATGCATAGAATATAATTTTTCATATTTTTTTACATAGTGGGCATAATTTTTTTCATCCATGTATGGTCTGTATGGGAAAATTTGTTTTATCCATGTGCCCAGTGAGAATTTTTGAAACAGAGAAGGGATTTTTTATGATTTTTGGCAAAAAAGAGATTGATTTGTGAGTTAAGGAGAAATAAAAACATGGTCAAAATGTTTTTATGATCTTTGTATATAGAGAGAAATGTTTTTGTATGGGTTCTGAAGAATAGTGATTTTTTTTTTTTTTTGCTTTTTTGCAGTAGAACAGAGGTTAAAGAAGGTTGATTTCATTTTTCTGTGAGAAAGCATCAAAGACAAGGTAAGCCCTATCATCATAATGAATGAATAAGTCAACAAAGATCTGTATGTGTAAAAATTTTTCTTTTTAAAATGAGAATGTTAACAACATAAGGTTATATAAATTGATTTTCAGAGTATATGGCTACCAGGGTAGAACCAAAAGATTTCCAGATTGAGCACTAGGAAAAAGAGACTATAGAAAAACTTTATCAAGCTGGTCTAATAGGCTTCCTCCAAAAGTTTAATGGGCACACCGAAAGCATCACCAGGGAGTTTATAAACAATTATGCACAAGATCAGACCATGGTGGGTAACCTAGTTATCCCATTAAGTCCAGAATTCTTTTCTCAGGCCTTAGATCTGCCATGGTCAAGGGAACAATATCATAAGGGTTTTCACTTTAAAGAAAGTGGATGGACTTTATTTTTAGAGAAAAATAGGAAGGGATCATTTGATATAACCAAGGGCATACCTAGGGAATGGTTTAATGAGACATGGGAAGAATTGGTTTTAATTATTCAGAAGTTTTTCACATTTGACAGAGGGCATAGTGTGGTGCATCTTTATCATTTTAGATTTCTCCATCACATTAAAGGAGAAGTGAAAATCAATTTTCCATATTTCTTCTCTAAAAATCTGATTAAAATGATAGAGAATGTGAGAAATGAAACTAAACCCAAGGAAGCATAAATCTACCACCAGGGACTCATCAAAATTCTTGTAGAGTATCAAGTGAAAGCCAAAGGTGTAGTATGGAAATAGTTTTTAGTTCAACATCATTTTGAAGAACCAGCCATAGAGGAGAAGTATGAACCAGTTGTTGAGGGAAATGTTCCCCTAGGGCTTTTGGGTGGAAACCCTAGCAGACTGAAAGTTATCTATAAAGAGAAACCCACATTCACACAGCCATTATGCTATTATAAGCAAATTTTATAGTAAGAGGGGCGTACCTTAGGTCCTACGTTCGAGAAGGTCCTTTAGGGTCCAAACCCTTCTTCAAGTCCCTTTCGCTCCTTTGTCCTACAAAACAACCAATTCCAAAGAACACAGCAGTATATGGACAAAAACTTATAAAGAAATCATCTTCATGTTATAAAGGAAGGTAGTTAGTTATGAACTTTAAACAACCATTCACATATGAATTCCAACATGAATATCATAAACATAAAGAGGATTTATATCAGGAACCAAGACGTGTTTCTTTATTATAGACAAATAGAATGTAAAAAAGGAATATTTTCACCTGAGTAACCTTTCGCAGGCTCCAAGCAAAGCTTCCTTCTAGATCCGTCCAGCCTCAAGCCTTTAGCATATCTCCTTCCATGACTCACTCCATGATGTCATAAAGAGTGGATGAACATCAACACACAAGGAAGCAAGGGTTTCCTGTACAAATGGGGGAAGTGCAGAAGGCACAAGGGTCTTCAGACCTAGTCAGGGGAAAAATCTCAGTATAATAACCTTTCTCTCTCTTCTCTCCTCCCTTAGGGCTTCCCTTTGAGGTCTTTTATACCTCTCCCAAAGTAGTTTTTTAGTTGGGAGTTGGTTGGAAACAGTTGGGCCATAGGCACTAATAGGTGATTAGCAGGTAAAACTCGCGATCTCCACCCAAAATTAAGGAGTTTTATATTTTTTAAGTGTTTTAATACATATACGTGGGTTGCGTATATTCCTACCCGCGTATACACGCGTTTAACTTAGGTCAATGTCGCGTATAAGGGATAAAACAATGTTTTTTAAATTTTGGACAAGGTCTGGAAGGAGGGGTTTCCCTAGGCCATGAGTGCAGCATCACAAACCGTAATAGTGAGATTTGGAGCTATAACAGATGCCCCCTAATATATGAGGTCAGAAGGGGTACATGATGGCCGAAATGTATTAAGCAAGTACATGGAAAGGAAATCTGTCAAAAACCGAGGAGGACTTCACCAGAATTCAACTTGCCAAGCCACAAAAGGAGATCAGAAAGAAACATTGTCTGAGGCAGGCATACCCATGCTCAGAGAAAGAAAAGCATGTCTGCATATCAAGTACAAGCGGATCCACTAAGTATAAAAGTATAAATGACTGGAAAATACATAATGGATCATCTGATCATGATTGAACAAGTACATGTCTGAATATCACATATAAGACTGTCAATGATGCTGAAAAAAGGCAATGGATCACTGATATCAAAGACTGATCCCAAAAGGTACCAACTGAACATGATGGAAAAGGATGGTACTACACTGCAAACTCAGGTGCCAGCATATAGAATGTCGCCATGACTGACTACAACATGTAAGGTGGAGTGGTATCAACTAGCAGCAACAGGAGCAACTTTCAAGTGAACCAATGAATGCTGATACAACCTGAGGTCTTCACCGACCTCCGTGGTACATTTCTACACCATGGGAATAAATGATCTGAAGTCGACCATGTGAGAAATCGTTTGATTACCGGTCATTAATGTATACCGTTAACAAACGCGAGACTACTCACCGATAAT